>JAPPVO010000002.1:21016654-21298306 GCA_030407325.1 Camellia japonica
TTCTCAATGTGGTTGTAATGTAGTGTAAGAAATAACGTAATTGAGGGACTATTATGAATGAATGAATGTAATGGGGGAAAATATTATGAATGAAACGTAATAAGGAAAACATTTTGAATAAAAATTTCATATTTTGTGCTAAGGTTGTACTCTGGAAAAAAAACAGAGCATGACACCATTGGTTTGTCCCTTAAAAAACAATTTGTGTTCATCCTTACAAAAACAAAGCACTATCATTTAATATATAAAAAAAACAAAAAAAAAAAAAAACAGTGTCACCATTAAGTCAAAAAAATAATCGGTGGCCTCTTCGAATGGCCCCTTGAAACGGCATCCATCCATTAAATAGCAACCAATGAATAAAAAAACCTATCACTGGCATTGTGTGTTACATTCATAATTGCTCATTGAAATCTTCAAAACACACAATTGGCATCACTGATAAATTGCATCCATCCAATACTTACTGAATTGATATGAAATGGCATCCATCCATCAAATGGCAACCAAAACCAACACAAGCTAAATTTACATACAAATCAAGAGCAACATCTATAAAATAGAACATCATGCACAAAACCAACATTCATAAATTTGTCATTCAAGTTTTCAAAACACATAATTGTTTGTGACAACCCAAATACTACCTTTACATAGTTAAGAAGTTCAGGGCAACCATTCCAAACAAAAAAACCATTAAATGTGCAAAAAGCCCCAATGACAAAGTGATGTAGATGCTTCCTTCTTTTATCCGAAAAAATAAATAAATAAATAATTTAATCTTTTGTGTAGTGGATGCTTCCTACTTCCATGCAGTGGATTCAATCTCCAAGTTCTCCTTTTTTTCTGTCCAGTGGATGCTGTTTTAAGGCCACTAGCTTTGTGCACTAGCTTGCCTTTCCACATCATTTGACCCTCATTTGGTGTGCTGGTTGAACTCATTGGAGATGGAGTTGACTGACTTTTTTGACCATAAATAATTGGTCGATTCCTTCTCTTGCCATCATTCTCTCTTCAAACCCAACCCATGATTTAATGCTAGTTCGTGCCCTTCGTTCAATGATGAATTTTGATTTCGATTTCGTACAAGGAATTTGAAAACCTTAAAAGCAATTTTGATCCCAACAAAGCCCTAATTCAACTGTCCGTCACACCAACTTATTTTGTGAATAAAGCCCTTTTATATTCCTTCGAAAAGATAGTTTAGGGGACAGTTCATCACATTTCATCTAATTGTAGACGAAATGTGACGATAAGAATTAAATTGATTAATTTTTTAAAAGTTCAAGTATTAAATTGAAATTAATTAAAGTATGGAAGTCAAATTGAAAAACGCGTGATAGTTTAGGGGATAAAATGATATTTTCTTCAAATTAAAATTACTAACTTGATAATTGATTTGATAAAGAGGAAATTTATGGGTAGTTTGACATCTCCTATTTTAGTCCATATTTTAATCTTTTTATCTTTTTTTAGTTACAATAATTAATATGTTTTTCATATTTTTTTTGATAAAAAATTAAAAAATATAGAACATCTCAAATGATTCCTTAATAATTAATCAATATTTTATTAAAAAAAAAATAACTAAAGTAATGTTGATGCTGTAATAATCGAATGTCCCCCCTCACGCTCAGCCAGACATGGACACAACCAAAAAAAAAAAAAAAAAAAAGCATGTCAAAGTCACGTCACGCAATCTGACTTTAAAATCTTGGGATTGTAGAATCCGTTTCTGAAAAGTTTGTGGTGCGAATTGATTGGCATCCGGAAGACTCTTTAGGCCGCTGTAATATGTGAGAAATATACCGAACGATAAAGAGCTATGTTCAGAATTTTAAATGAATTATTAAATTTTTTAGAGTACTTATAATGGGGGAGTTAAAAAATAATATATTATATAATAAAAAGTGATAAAAATAAAATTTAAAAATATGTGTTAAAGTATATTAAGAATTTATTAATTTTAAAAAGTGAGTAATGATATAATAAATATGTTAAGATGTATATTAAAAATATATATATATAAATAATAATTTAAAAGCCAACAATTCATACTAAAAAGTCAAAGATTCTCTTTTCTCTGTACTTTTTGCACATCTTTTCGTAATTAGCCAAAAAGTCATCCCAAACATACAAGTTTTTTTTACCTATCTTTTTAGCCAAATAGCCAAAAAGTTACTAAATTAGCCTGTTCCCAAACGAGGCCTTAGGTCAAGTTTGGCAACTCAAAAATAATCTATCTTTTTATTTTTTTTATCTTTTTTTATCACATCACATCTTTATTTTTCTGTACATCTTTTCGTAAAAAGACAAAAAGTGCACTTATTTAGGTCATCCCAAACAATCCCTTAGTAGCTTCATTTCAGGACAAAATAATACATAAAAAATGAGTGAGATCACTAAAAAAATGAGTACTAATAATTCTAAAGTGGTGTGGGTCTTACATGATTGGATGTTTTGTTCTTGTGTTTTTTTTTTTAAATTTCTACCTCATTAATGGTCAATTAATACTCCTAAATTAGTGGGATGAATCATTGTTGATAATACATTTAGCTGGCCAAAAATTAGGATTTGACACTAAGGAGCCCACTAACAGTTCCATTGCTAATGCCCTTGCATGGGTGCGGGATTCATTCATATACATGTGATTTGTGTGAGTTTTACATTTATATAAAAAGTTTGATAAAAAATTTGATAATTTATTTAAGAATCTCTAACATTTTTTGACAATAAATTATTTAGAGGTGATTTGGTACTAACAAAATAAATTATTTATTGACTTATTTATTATAATTTATCATATTATTTTTTATTTTTTTAAGATTCTTTTATAATAAATAACAAAAAAATCAAAAAAATAAGTTATTTGAGTCACATCATAAGGGGTTGTTTGGCTTGTAGTATTTTAGCACATATTTTTATCTTTTTATTTTATTTAGATTACATTATCTTTTTATTACATTGCACATTTTTTCATAAAAAGTTAAAAAAATATATTTATTTAGATTATCTCAAATAATTTCTAACATTATCTTAAATTTCATTTATAAGTTAATATTTAAATTTTGTTGTGAATTCAATAATTAAATCAATAATTACTAATTTACAATATCATCTGGATCAATAATTTTAAAATATAGATGCTTTTCACAAAATAAAATAATATATAAGACAAATGTAAGATTTACATGTAAAATTCATCTTTTTCTCTCACATATATGTTTTGTTCTGTAGAACAATTTTATGTTCCTAACACTGCTCCATCTGAACTTACTCAAGGGGCATTCAATAATTTTTGGTAAAGCTGATATAAGGTTTAAATCCACTAATTATTAATCATAAACATGTGGTGGGGAACATGGGAGGATGGTTTACCAATGCATGGCCAGTAAAGCCAAAGATCAGTGGGTGAAGTGGGCACTGGTGGGGATGATAAAATGGGATGCTCTTACTAGGGGTGCATTTTTGGTGGACTTAATCCGAGTAATTCGAATCGAGTTTAAATTTTTTTAAGATTTGGACGAAATACTTTCAAATTCGGTATGACCTTGGGTAAAAAATCAAAAGTCCGAATCAAATTTGGATGGACATGGACAAAGTCGTCAAACAACCTGAATAACTCGAAACCCGAATTATATATATAGATATACAAAAATATTAAATATATATATAAATGATTAGTCGTTACATGATATTAAAGTAATTTAGATTATTAAATCATTTTGAATATATATTATATATACAAATAACATAAAATCTTACTTTTTTTTATATATATTTTCACTTATAAATTATAAAGACTACTATGCGGCATCTCTCTTACATTATATAAATTATTTATTTTAATGGTATTAATGATTTTCTATAAAATATATATATATATATATATATAAATAGAGTCAAATTTTAATAATCTAATAATGTAGCTGCAAAAAAAAAAAATAATAATAAATGAAATTCATTTACAATTCGGGCAATTCGGTTTAACTCGGGTCGGGCCTGAGTACACAATCTCGGATTACAATTCGAATTTAGGCAGGCCTGGCTAGATCTTAACAAAACTTAGGCTGAACTTGGACAACCTTCCAATCAAACCGAACTAGCTCGAGTTGCACCCCTAGCTCTAAGGGCTAGGGGTTTAGTATTTTAGAATTTTAAAATTTTTATATAGAATTATTTAATTATATATATATTTTATTTCAAGACAAAAAAAAAAAAAAACATGTTGTTGTGACATGTAAGATATGAATAAAAAATTAAAAATTTTGAGACAAATATTACTTTATTCTATGAGATACAGAGCAAAGCTTCAAAACATATATTCTTAATGGTTGATTAAATAAAATGTAACCATCATATTTTCAATCTAAATTAACGAAAAGTGCATTACAATGCATTGATATTTTTAAAGAAAAATTATTTGGATAACTTATTTAATATGAAATTTTATAAATATTCTTTTAGAATTTGAAGTCCTATTTAAATAGAAATGTGTTCCATAAAGTCCTATAAATTGTAAATGAATTATATTAGTATATTATTATATCCCTAATTTGTTTTCATATTGTACATTATTTTCTCATTCATCATATCACATTTGGGAAGGCTTTTAGGAAAGACAAGTCTATAGGTAACGACTGTGCGAGTTTTGTTCGCCTTAATCGCGAGATTCCAGTGCATTTTCAAAACGTTGCTTAATTAGATATGGATATGGTCAATGATATGTCGAAGTTTGAGGGTTGTTTGTTGATTCCTTCGACAGATTTCGACTCCAATCAGTTGGGGGTTATGTTTTTTTTTTTCTTGGTTGAAGTGTGTTGCTATTTGTTGAAGTGTGGATTGTTCATCTTTAATAGGGCATTAACAATCTATTACACTCATTGATAGACACACTTTGGCCAATGTTCTGATTGAATGTGTATTTGACATTGTGATAGTTGATGTGTTTTGATATGTTCGATGTGTGAGATGGTGTGTATAGGTTTAAGGGTTGGGTTGGGGGTATTTGATTTTGGTTGTTAATTGGATGTTGAATATGAACCACGTCGTAGGATGACAATTGTATATTGGGACCTAGATGATCGTGTTACGATGCATATTACATTTAGTGTACAACGTTAATCTACATACATCATGTAGTAGATGACATTTGTATGTATGTTTGGTTGTATATGTGTTTGAATGTGTATCGTGTCTTTATTGTAATTAGTGTTTACATACATGTCACAGTATATAATAGAAAATTATTAGGGATTTGGATTTGTAATTAAATGTTGATTGAATCTCATCGCTCGATGTTGAAATTATGTTAGGCTAGGGGTAATGGTGATTCAATGTATGGGTTGGGTTAGGATGATACATGTTACATTTAGAAGGTTACATTATTCATAATTCAATGATGGAGTATTAGAATGTTACGTTAGGTTTAGGATGAGAAGCATATGAGAATGTTACGGTGAGTTTGGGATATTACATGTTACATTTACGTTGGTTTTGGGATGAGAAGGATATGAGAATGTCACGTTAGGTTTAAGAATGTCACATTGGGTTTGGGACGTTACATATTGCATTTATGTTTTGAATTTTAAATTTCTAACCATATAGATTTAATCACAATCTATGGTAAAATTGAATTCTCATATATGATATTGTCATTAATCAAGTTATTTTAAATTTCAGAAGTATATGAGAATATCACTTTGAGTTTGGGAATATCACATTGGATTTGGGATGTTACATTTTACATTTATGCTTTAAATTTCAAAAATTTCAACCATATAGATATGATCACAATGTATGGTAATATTAAATTTCCTATATATGGTATTGTCATTAATTATGTTATTTTGAATTTCAAATTTCTAACCACATATTGGATTTCCCATATATGGTGTTGTCATTAATTATATTATTTTAAATTTTAAATTTCTAACTATATAGATATGATAATAATCTATAGTAACATTGAATTTTTTATATATGATATTATTATATTAATCAGGTTATTAATTAATTAAGATTGGGGGTAGATGTGTTCACAAAAAAATCACAGGACGTATTGAGTTATAAATTTTTTCATATGATCATATCTTATATAAGTTTTCGAAATAAGACTTATAAATAATTTATCCTAAATTAGATTTATAAATAATTTATTCTATTTTTAAATGATAGGAGTTTAGTACACATAATTTAATAAAAGGTTTAATTCGCAAAAGAGTTTTAAGTCAAGTAGTTGCCGTGTCATCAACAATAATTAACAATATATTTTAATTTTAAAAGCAAAAGTAAAAGAAATTTGTGAATATTTATTTGTTTTGATTTCAGCCTCTATTTTAAAAGTAGTTACAGTGTCATCGTCTCATCTGTTTTGATTTCAGCCCCCATTCATTTGTCACGCTCCATTGTCTGCATGGCTGACGTGGGGAACCCACACACCTTTCATGATGAATTTGACACCTTTCTCTTTATTAAGTTTATGCGTATGCATATATACTAGGAAAATATTATAAATCTTAAATAATTTATTAAATATTTTATCAATAAATTTACATGTGTGTAGTGACAGAAGGAGCATGGGACCAGAGAAGTCACGTGTCCTTTTGAATTTTGGAAATTTTTTTTTTTTTCAAACATAAAAAAAATATTTTAAATAAAAAATTACAAAAATATTATTAGAGTGAAATGTTAATAACATTTTAAAAATTATGAAAATAATAATGATTGTTTTGATTGAAAATGAAGAGACTATTATAAATAAATCATATTAGTTATGAAATTTTTTGAATGTAACGGTAATGGCATTATTTGTGATATGCAAAAATAAGTAATATCACTATAAAGATATGAAATTTATTGGATTGTTAGTTACATTTGATATGTGAGGTTCACTCTCTATGTGTTTATTTACCATTAGTGGGAGATATCACATACTAATGATGAAATGGTATTACCATTATATTGATTTTTTAATCAAATTTTGTATCAAAAAATAATTTATCATTATATAATTTATTTTAAGACTTATATCCATATTTTTTTTTGTATTGTCCATGATACACTAGTTACAAATAACATTCAGCTTGTTTGTTTCCAGTTTTCAAAAAACAGTTTTAAGAAAATTCAACTTTTTTATTTTTCGTATTTTAATGTTTTGAATGAATTTTTTTGATATTTTAAGACATTTTTTAAAAAAAATTTAGACACACCTAACATAAATACACTTAAAAAATATAATATTTGTGAAAAAAAATTATTTAAAAAATACACCAAATACCAAAAAATACAAAAAAAAAAAAAAAAACGAAAATTCAATATTTTTTTTTATTTTTGTGTATTTATTAATTTTTAAAAATATTTTATCACAAATATTTTATTATTTAGATACATCTAAGGCTAAGTTTGGCATCTTCACAAAAAGTCATTATCCTATTTAAATCACATCATCTTATTTAAGTCACATCACCTCTCTACCACATCACTTTAAACCCAACTCATATTTCATAAAAAGTCAAAAAGTGCACTTATTTAGAACATCCTAAACAACCCTTTAAGATGCATCTAAAAAAGTAAAAAAATTACTTAAAATTCAAAAAATATTCAATAAAAACAAAAAAATACGAAAAATAAAAAAACTCAATTTTTAAAAAACCGAATTCAGAAAACTGAAACCAAACATATTAATTTTTTTTTTTTTTGTTTTGATGTTTCTTGAAATCAATCGTAAAAACTTGCGTGAAATATTTTTGTAAAAATTATTGTAATTAAAAATTGCCCTCTCTAATTTAATTTTCTGTCTTCGCCACTGCATGTGTGTGAATCCCATACTTATATAACAGGTTTAATGAAATATTTAATAAATTATTTGAAATCTTTAATATTATCTATATACTATTCCTACTTTCACATTCTCTTAAATACTCCTTTCCATTTTGGTAATTTGCATTCACCCAAACTTGGCCAGGATCGATAGCTTTTAATTATTTTTTATTTTATTTTTGATAAAATCAAAAAACAAATACAATTTTCAAAGTGAGTGAAAAATCCCTGATGAGCTGAATCCTTCGCCTATTAAGAGCATCTCTAACTTTTTTATAATTAAAATTGTTCAACAATTTAGATTAATATCAAATTGGACTGACAAAGTGAGTATTTTCCGATCAATTATGTGTTCAATTTTTTATCTTTTTCCCACTAAAAAAAGGCATTAGTTGTGAGTAGTTCATAACAATCCTCTCTAAATGCAATTATAAAAGTCCGATCAAGCAGATATACATACAAGGGATGCATAGCCGCTCTCTTAAGACAAGCTTGAACTCTAGCCTAACTCTATCCCCATAGAGAGCGACCCACTAGCTGGAGATTAATGGACAAAAGTCTCACCGCCCCCCTTATCAGCAAATCCCACGAGGATACGCCTCAACTCGCCAAATTACCACCCCTCGGATAAGGCACCGACCAAATAGAATGATGCCTTCAAATTTTTTTTTAATACCAAATTTCATCTTTCCATCAACATCGAGAACAACATGCATGTCGAATAAATGCAGTTGAAAAAGAACATGCTTCTCACAATAATATGCATTAAAAATAAAAACTTCATAATAGAATGCATCCACTTATCTGATTAAGCATAATCTACTCAGAGTTAGCATCAAAATCCAACCTTGACCTTATATTAATCACCTGCTAATGTTTCGGAGGATAAGAATGTCATATCAACAGAGAATCATCATTAGACTCGTCGCATAAATAAAATTCAATAAATCCATCTTACAAACTTGTTTTAAAATATATAACAAATGATTGGCCGATCAACTCCACCATGCTTGCCATGCAATAACAATCAAGTTAGCGGTAATTAAGGCTCTCAATCATAAAAACGCCTAATGATCGATGAGAAGCAGATCAGTAGGGTACAGTTGTTGGAAAGAATCCGATTCTTGGACAGATATGGTGTAGAAAAAGAGAACTTTCCTAGTATGTCATCCCACCTAAATAATTTTCCCGTGGTGGTCCATCCAAACGATTCCATCTTATCAGAAGATGCGTAGATGCCACATTGCCACCATCCTCACTTTGTCTCATAAAAAGATTTTAACATGTGATCTTTTAGACCTAAAGAATCAGTTCAGGTAAGCAACCAATTGAGCAAATTTTTACGTGTCATACCTATGCGTAGGTCAAAGACACGGCCAAAGTGTGATGATATATACACACTGGCAGAGACAATATTGTTGACACAAGCAAAGAATAAAAGAATCAGTGTGTATGTACTGACTAGTTGTGGCTCGGGTCCTCTCAAATGCAAAGCACCTTTAATGCATTTTAAGCAGCAGATGTTTCTGTTTCCCTTTGGGTTCTTCTGCTGGCTTCCCATTTTTCTTCTCGTACTCCAGCTTAAGTTCCTCCAAACGCTTGGATACCTGTTAATTAAACAAAAATTATCAAAGCAAGATAATAAACTAAAATATACATACTAAAATTACGAAAAGCTTCCATAATAAGCTACTGATGTGCTATTTTGTCGACCTAACATTAGTGCTTTCGTTCTCCATACCCATGAGATTCCATGTTGAGCTCCAAGGACATGATGACAATATACATATATATAAACACATGAAAATAAAATAATTTCATCATCTTTTACGTTGGAAGTAAGTATATTCTTTATTATACCAAATTAATAAGAAATCATTTCACATTCTACGTATGGAAAAGAAGTAATGAACAAAAAGTAGTATATATTTTAGAAAACTCTATTAAAACACATTGAAATAGAACACCTAAAATTAAAAAGTCTAAAGGTTAAGAAAATAATAGCTATAAATCCATTGCTTTTATCTTATCATTAGATACCAAGTTATTTTTTTCAAACTAACAATGTATTTCATGTGTCTAAACAATGGACATATGTGAACATTTGTCCAACACGGACACAATACCTTCTTAGAAGTGTCCGCACTTCTTAGACTACCAAACAAGCCATTAACTACTGTAGCAATTTCCCATTTGACATGGATAATATCCAAGCAATAAGTACATTTGACGCTACATCCCAACATAATGACAGGGAAGTCCAACAAGGAATAGTGATCAAACATTTGGAGTAAGATTACAAGACTGGAAAGTGGCACAATATACAAGAATTTTGGCACACAAAGATGATGACCAGCAATAGAAAACATAAGATCTTAAATGACTTCAAATCCGTTCAACATTTGCTATCTACCAATCATGACACTATAAAAGTAGATCAACTTACGATGCAAGCTCCTCACTGGAAAAGACTTTCCACAGCAACAACAAATTGATGACATTAGGAAAAAATTGTATGCCCCATAAAAAAACTACAAATAATTAGCATGTTGGGAATTCAGAACATGTAATGCCACATAATGCAAACATGCAAGAGAGAGAACCTTGATTGAGTAGGCCATTGGTAATAGGGTATCTGGGTTCATTGCGTCCTCAGGGAAGTTACGCAGAGCATGTATAAGCTTCTCAAATGGTAGCTTTATCTGATCAACGTAATCAATTCTTGGTATGAGCCAGAATATTACAAGCTATTAGGATCTTACAGAGAGATGTAGTCATCAAAAACTTACTAAGTCATCCTGGCAGTATTTCAGCAGGGCCAGACCAACTTTAAAAACAATTTTGACACCCTGGCCCAAAAGAAAAATGTCAGCTTCCATACCCAAGGGCAGTACATATAAGGAACATGCAATAATAATTAAGATCACTAACCTGGTAGAGAAAGACATCCCAAATTCGAAGAGCCAAATGGAATGGGAAAGAGTATGAAAAAACAGTTATGAACCACTGGCTTGCATACATGCTAGGGTTTATCATTTCTTGCGTAAAATGCTCTCCGACTTTTGGCAAGTTCTCTCTTACTAAACTTTCAAACTGAAAAAGGTATTGCTGTACCAGAGGCAACCCCACCTACACACCAGTAACATAAGACAACATTTCTCAGATTTCTGGAATGCATTTAATAATGGTCACAAACAGGAAAGAAAAAAAAGGGAAGAAAATAAATAAATAAATAAATAAAATAAGGCTTAGACATAATAAGGAGCCAAACCACTTTAACAGCCATAAAAGAACTCTCAAATGAGTACACATTATTTATCAAAGAAAATAAGACCAAAAAAAATTTTAAAAATTAAAAAATATATATATATCATTAAATCTACCCTATCCCTCTCCTTCAGTGGCGAACCCAGGATTATTGTAAAGTGCGGGCTACATTATATACAATCAAAAATTATTTACAAAATTTATTTTATTACATTTATCAAAGTTTCGTATACTAAAATATTCATTTTTATAAGCATAAAAATTGAACATTATCATTAAATTTGCAAGTTAAATTTTCAACATAGATATTTAAAAAAAGAGAAAGTATCAAAATAGGATTATAAAAATACTTTTTACACATTGCACAAAATAAAAAATAACATACAAATACTTTTTTCACATTGATCATAGTCACTTGATAGTAACTAACACCAATTTCACCTATAACCAAAGATCATTTTGATAGTTACCAAAGTCAATACAATAACTCATAACCAACACCACTTTGAGATACAATTAAACATTATAATGGGACGTAACCAATTTTGATTTAATAATTTTCTAGCCCCACCAACACAATGGTTCGTAATATCAATTTAAATCATAACTTGTATATGATATACATGTGTAGCATCACCTTCACTAAAGCTTCAAACAATTTGGGACTTTAGAAGAAATTTTTTTTTAAAAAAGACGAAAGAAGTTGAGGGGGCCAATTCTCTATAAATTAGAGACTTAAGAGTAAATATACCATAGTTCATTAACATTTTTGAGATGTTTGCAGGGGCATGGCCCCCCTCGCCACCCCTTATGTCCACCTCTGGCTGGAATAGCATCTCCAGAAAAATTGCCTACTAGCCTCAGAAAAGAGAAGAGTGATTTATGAGCACTTTCCATTATTTGTTATTGAATGCATCATCCACAAGCAGGGGGTAAGATAAAAATATGAAGAAAATAAACCTTTTTCAAAACTAATCAACATATTTTCTCTACTTAGGACCAGGTTTGGAACTACAACTTTTCTCTATCAAAACATTTTCCAATAACTGTGCTTTCTTACGCTATTTGACATATTCAAGGCCTATTGTCATTTTATTGACCAAATAACGCAAGTTGTAACAACTAAATTTAATATGTTCTCAGACTAAAGAAATTACCAAATATAAACCCTCCATGGGGGCATGGACAGCTCCTTTTAGCAATGCAACCAATAACCAAAATGCATCTTCTTCACTCATATAAAGAAGCAACAGACCAGCTACAAATCCCATTCCCTGGTAGTCAAGAAAATTTTGTATTATTCAGTATTCTACAAAAAGGTATATAGAAGAGTGATGGGATATAAAAGATACAAACCTGAACATAGCCAACATCTCTGTCAAATACAGAGTACGCCTTTAGAACATTATAGAGAGACCTTTGACCGGGTCCATGTCTCTGCTGGAAGAAAATATGTGAAGGGAAGGTACGAGATATATCCCGAATTATGTCAAGTTCTGAAGCAGATGTCTCATATATCACTAGTTGCTGCAGCAAAGGAACAATTTTATTGGTATAGCGATAATAAAAGAGTGTGAAGAGGGATTCCAGCATTGAATGGGAAAGCAACATAATATAATTATAACTGTATTAAATTGAAAGTTTGAAAGAGACGGGGGACGTTGATCACTGTCACATGTCGCCATAACCACCCATCATGTGAGTTGCTTCAACGAGTCACACACGCCACCTCCTTCCTTATGATGACCTACCAATTATCAACCCGCCACCAGAAGTCAAACGAAACCCCAAACTAGAGCTGTCAATTTATTGTAGACCACCCAGAAACCCCTTCTTCAAGCCAATGAGTGCAGTAGCCCGGTGAAGAGCCCAACCTCTTTCTACCACTGACACTTGGCTCCTCCCATAACCACCAAATTCAAATGACTTGAGTACATTTACTTCCATAATTGACCAAGCACACAACTCTCTTTGTTTCATCTCCTTGAACATGAGGTGTCACGATAATTAAGCAATACCATGGCATATAAGTAAAGTAATATTTTAGATGAGAGAAAAATATATGATTACCTCATAAACCCCAGGGTTCATCAGCAAGAGGTCGCGGCTTCCTGAAATTAGCTGCCAAACAAGACCCCTCAGACAATCAGGAATTCCTTTTCTTATGCGTCTTTTTACAACATGAGGTTTCCTTCTAACATAATGCTTCCAATCACTCCCTCCAACGCCAATCATTTTCCTCCATTTTCTAATCCTTCTTTCCTCCCTAAAAAGTGCCTCATTCAGATAAACAGAAAAACACATAAAGCATATATAGAAAATATATATGATAATTAATCCACCCAAACAAAATGCACAAAGTCAAAACAATATATTTTTGCAAGAACAAAGACATCTAGAAGCTCAGTCACCTAATTCATTGCTAACAATAATACAGTTAAAATATTTTCCAGGCCAGAAAAACAAGAAGTCAGTGGGCAAGGGACGTAGAAATAAAGCTGTGGCAGCTAAAAGAAAATAATACTCAAAATATGGTAAAAATAAGACTTGTCACTAGGACAAATCATAACAACACGGCCATTGTTCCAATCAAATGCTTAAATTCACAGATTTAGCATCTATGCAAACAATCACCAAAAAAAAAAAAAAACGAAAAGGTATCAAATATGGAACCAAGTGCAGAGGATTTTGTTTGACAGCATACAAAAGATTCCACAGAGAAATTTCATACCTCGCATACTGACAGGCTGACCTGTTCTTGGTTAAACCATCAGGAGAATCATTAAGTTCTTGAATTACAAATCCAAATCTGTCAACTCTCACATGTGGAATTGGTATTGGTTCATAGTCATCTATTTTCTTCTTTTCCATTCCACTACCTCAGACAAGATACTGCACCCCAAAAGGCCAAACACACCAATACGGTTCTCCGTATAATATCCATCCCTTGGCCAAATTCTAAATTACATAGCACACAAATCTGCAAGGGGAAAATGAAAATAAGTAATAGCGTTTGTTCATCATAATAACAGGCAATCGAACATAATCCGACGCAATGCTGAAAGAAGTCCAACCAATTGATAAAGTTATCGAATTGACACAATGTATATTAGCACAACTGTGACAAACACATTGGGGAAAGCTGTATTGACAAGGAGGAGATACAAATAAACCCATGAATTTTTCACGTACATCAATGCAAGAACAATCCAAGATAATAGAACAAAACAGGGAGAAAACTAAGGTATCCTTGGAGAAATATATCTTCAGCATATGCTAGTAAAAGACAAAACAAAAAGCCCAATTCACCAAACACTGTTATTTTCAAAACTCAATAAGGAGATTACGAGGAGAAGGTCACCATCAACCAATTCGCTACAATCCAAATACCAATTCAATTCAATTTATTAAAAAAAGAAAGGGGGGGGGGGGGGCAATTATATCATCAACATCAGGAAAAAGTATTGATACAAAGAGGGTGATGAAAAAAACTTGAAAATCTTAAGAAAATATTTAAAACCCACGAACAATTTCAATGAAATCGAAATGGGATAATTCTATAATTGTGAATTTCAAGAGGGAGAAGGAGCGAGATTTTGGGGGGGAATTCAAATACCGTAAAAAAGGGATAAGAACAAAATAAAGATTGAAAGCTGAGAAGGGGACAAAAGAACGAACCTGGGAGTCTAGAAGATTTCTGGGATTGCAAGTGATGGCGGTAAAATTTTTCTTCCGCGCGAAGCTATGCCGTACGAGAAAATTTCGATTTTCCGACAAATGAAAAGAAAAGAAAATATTAAAAAAAGGGAATGGGGATTTGTTTGACAAATGCAGTGACCCATTCACGGTACCGACCATCGTACCCAAATTGATTTGCGGCTGCTCCACCCATGATTTTATTTTATTTTATTGTATTGTAAATTACATCATTAAAATTATTTCATTCTTTTGTAACTCAACTTTTTAAAACAAATTATAAAAGAAAAAAAATATTATGTGAGTTTTGCTTTCTATTTTTTTATCAATTTTTTTAAGAACTTATGCTTTAATGTTTTTTTGGCTCATGGAGTAAGCTTTGCCCTAATTATTTTTGAGTACATATAGTCTTGTTCCATATAAACAAATAATTATCAAGTTTGAGGGTGGATTTTTATGTTTTAAGCAAAAAGAGATGACTTCTCTCCAGTTTGATGTCGAATTAGAGAGTGTTGTTGGACTTTCGTGGGTTCGTCACAAAGCCAACATTAAAAATTTAAATTGTTTAATATGTAAAACTCGTCAAGTATTTTATTACTGCAAAAATTTACGTTGATCAAATATCAACAATTATTTGAGCAGATAACATTTGTGTCGACGGTAAGTATAATTTTAAAAATAAATTGTTGACACAAATGTTATCTGCTCAAGTAACTATTGATATCTGATATTTTTTATAAAAATGAAATAGTAGACAAACTCTACATATTAAATAATTTAAATTATTAAAATGGACCCCAAATAAACCAAACTAGATTGTCCAATTCAGAGACAGCCCAGTCCCTTTAGCAAAACTACAACTAAAAATTTGTAAAACAATAAAAAGAATTGATGAAACGGCTTTGGTTGGTAGCTCAAAAATTAGTGGTCCTAATGGCCCTAATTTCCATATCAGGTAAAAAAAAAAAGAAAAAAAAAACAAGGAAAATGTCTCGTAGCTCAAATTTTGTGGCTCAAAAGTGGCTCAAATGGCCAAAACGACGTCGTTTTGGCCATTTTTATGTTATTCTGTACTCAAAACGACGTCGTTTTGGCCATTTGAGCCACTTTTGAGCCACAAAATTTGAGCTACGTAGCATTGCCGAAAAAACAAACTTACCCAAACAGGAAATTAGGGCCATTAGGGCCACAGTTTTTAGGGCCACAAAACATTTTCTTGATGAAAAGATAGGAAAATTAGTACTAAATGCCCCACATGTGTGACTTTTCAATTTGCGAGATTTCCATTTATAAGCCTATTAGGGAAATTTCAATCTTTCATTACTTATTTTATCAAATTTAAATTTAAAAAAAAAAATTCATTAAATGCATATGTTTCAACTATTTTATCAAATCTGTATCAAATTAACGAAGAAATGAATTGTTTACCAAATCAATAATGGATCAAATTCTTCATCAAAATTTCAAGGGCAAACTTCACTTTACCCCCTTATGGTTTGGGCGTGGATTACCTCCTGGCGTTCGAATATTACCACATAACCTCCTATGGTTGATGGAGTAATGTGCACAGTTAATTTTTCCATCTATTTTAACAGGCTGCGCATGACACGTGCCTAGTATGCAAATGGGTATGGAAATATAATTTTTCCTCCGAATTAAATGATGAAAATGCTCTCATCTTCATCATCAATTTCCAAAACCTACCCTCATCTTTATCATCAATATCCAGATGATAACGGACGACTGATAGAAGTGTGTGAACTCTAATCATCCAACCACTTTTCTTGTTTGCAAAACCATTACAACAAGGAAATCATCAATACATAGAATATATATATATAATTAAGAACAACCCAAAATAGGGAAGGTTGTTTCTTCAACCCTCCATTTTTCTTGATTCGACATCTCTTAAGAGAGATCATTTTTGTTGTAGACAAATCCAAATCCAGTTCACATATACAAATCCAAACCCATTTTGGTTGCTATTGTTTGTCCCAATTGGATAATTCATTTCAGTTTCTTTACCCATATTTGTAGCAAAAGTTCTTCCCCAATTGGATAATTCATTTCAGTTTCTTTACCCATATTTGTAGCAAAAGTTCTTCCATGACTGCCCGTCAACCTTTACCTTGTTGAGCAATCGAATCGAAATCAAGACTGTATATATATATAAACCTGCAAATTGTATATATATATATTCCTAAAATCTGTTCAGATGCTTAAGATCAAACTATATTAAAAAAAATATAGTTTTTATGAAGTGTATATATATGTATATATTTATGAGGTTTGATCTTATTTTTTCTTGCAAGTATATATATGAAGTTTGATCTTCAGTGTATATGAAGTATATATATACGTATATATTCATTGTTAAAAAGTAAAAATAAAGTGCATATATATGTATATATATTCCTAAAATATATATATATTTTTTTCTTTTAACAGCTCTCTCTCTCTCTCTCTCTCTTGACTTCATCTTCCCTCTCTAGTGTATATATACTCGCAAGTGTATATATACATATATATAAACTTCATATATATACAAGTTCAGATCTCAAATAGGGCTTCAACATAACAAATTTTTTTTAACAAAATCCCAAACTCCATTCTTTGAATGAACATCATTAAAAACCACAAATCAGAAAATAAATTTCTCACCAACCGAATTCAAATTAGCAGGTAAGGTAGGCTAGAGAGAAAGAGAGTAAGAAAAAAAAAACTTAGATCTGTAGGTTTTTTCTTTCTTTCTTGAGCTCATTTTTAAATTGGGTCACAAGTGTTCAATCGTACAACCTAGTTCTCTCCCCTTTTCTCTTCTTAAATGCACGATTGTTGGAAGTGAAAATGGTAATTACATTTGCCATTAACGGTGTTAACTGTGTACTTTACTTCATCAAGCACAGGGGGGTTATGTAGTGATATTCGAACGTCAGGAGGGTAATCCGCATATGGCCTAAACCATAGGGAGGTAAAGTGAAATTTGCCCAAATTTCAATAGTTATATCTTACTCAAATCTAATGTATTTTAAAAGCAAAAATGCTTGGTGGCCCAAAAAGGAGCGGCTCAAATGGCCCGAATGGGTGTTGGTCGGTCATTCCCCCGAATGACCGGCCGGACGTCCACTCAGACGACCGGATGAAAGTTTGTCTACCGCAGTTGTCACCTTTGTCGACCGCGGCTATCAGCCTCCTCGCCAGATGACCAACTGGATAGCTACCCGAACGACCGACAAGGTGAAATTTGGGCCATTTGAGCCAACCTCCTTTTCGGTCCACCCAATATTGCTCTAAAAGCAAAATGATTAAAATACATTTTTAAGATAAGTTTATAAATTTTAAAAATATTTGATAGAAAAAGATACTAACGATTCGAGTGTTTCATGTCAAATCAAGTTTTAAATCAAATTTTCACTTAAATTTAGATATTATTTGTCAATTATATATTTTAGTCAAAAAGTCATTATAAGCTGTCACATTACTTTCTCTAATTTTCTGTATATCTTTTCATAAAAAATAACAAATTTACTAAAATAATATGTTAAAAAAATTAAATATTAGAAATACTCTGGTAAAGCCTAATGGTCAAACCAAATTTTCTTACCTACAGTAAAAAAAATTCAGAGCCAGTATGGCTCGTACCCAATCTTAATTGGTAATGTGCCTGATTTTTTTCCATACCATTTTAATTAACGTATTAGGTTTGAGAGATTTTTTATTTTATGTATTTATTTTAATGTAGATAATTGACAAATTAATATGTGCCAATTTAATTTGGATATATTTATCTTGTAATAGTGGTGTAACCCCTCTCCATCACTTTCTATTTAATAATTTATAAATAATTTTTAAAAATTATTCAATATATAATCCAGACTATTGCGATGCACTTTAAAATTTTAATTATAGTTTCTTATTCTTTTGCCAATGAATTTTAAATTTAATAATAAAAAAAAATCAAAATAAAAGGCCTAAATTAAGGCCAGATGGGCCAACCCAACCCCAAGCTCATAAAGTATAGGAATTTAGAATATGTAACCCAAACCAACTTGCTGATTAAATAAATTTCATGATTCCTAAGCCTTAAATTTTAGGGTCGAGCCAACCAATTGTCATGGCCTTGATATTGTAATGACCCTAAAACGTATGGCGCAATTATCGCTAATTAATTATGTGTTTAGATGAATTAATTGGGAATTATATGTTTGAATTAGAAAATATCTGTTGGAATTACAACTTCGGGACTGAAATTGATGACCGTAATGGGTTCAGAAAACGAAATTGAACACGCCGATGTGATACCGGGAATTTTTAGAACCATTTGGGACATTTAATTGAAGACTGAATTTCGTCTGATTCGTTAGGTCTCGTTTGGCTCACGTTTTTGGCTTAAGTGGATTATATGTGTTTATATGATGTATAGATAGGATGGATGTCTTTTGACTCATTTTGACTCAAGACCAAAAGAAAGAAATATCTGAGAAAAGAGAGAAGAGAATTCGTGAGAGAGAGAGAGACTAAGAGAAGAAGATAGAAGAGAAGAGGAAATCAAGTTTACATACTCTCCTCTTAAAGAAGCAAGGTAAGGATCTTCTCTCATTGTCTAAAAGAAGGTTGAATCATGCATAATCTCATGATAAATAAGAGAATAGAAGAGAATCTATGTGTAATTTGTGCATGCATGTCATGAATTCATGATTATTGGTAACTTGAGGGAGAACATCCATGGATGTTGAAATAAGAAGCTTTTATGTCCAAGTTCATGGTTATTCATCTTAGTTCACGGGTTTGATCTTGTGTATATGATGCATGTGAGTTTTGTTTAAAGAATAATGAGTTGAGATAGTGATTTTCAAGGTTGCATGCCCAGAAAATGAGATTGGGAGGGTTGAATGTCGGTTTGAAGCTTGAATCTGCAACCTGGGAACCCAGAATTTTCACAGTCCGCTCGAGCGGGGATTTCGCACATCCAGTATCTCAGTCACAGTTGTAGTCCGCTCGAGCGTGGGTTTGGCCGCTCGAGCGGGGAAGCTATTTTTCAGAAAATTTCAGGAAAAGTTTGGGAAGTTTGGGAAGATGTTTTACATGATTTTAACATATTAATTGCATCTTTTAGCATCTCATGAGCATGAGTTAAAGAGAGATTAGAATGAACATGAAATGAATATGAAAGAGAATGAGCATGAAACGAATATGAAAGAATGTGAAAGAAGAAAGGAAATGGCATGAATTATGTGAATTGATGATGAATGATAAGAAATGTATTATAATGTTAATTGCAGGTCACGAAGTGAAGACCGTGCAACCGGTTTTGGAAACCCACTGTAAGTAACATTTTTGTAAATGGTATGTTCTTATGAAGTATGTTCAAAAGTGATATGTTATGATATGTTTGAAATGATAAATGTTTCTGTGAACGAATGTCCTATTTGCGAACCTAGTATGGCATCCATGGTTAGTTGAAGTCGTGGGGGACGACATAGAAGTGCAGGCCCATGCGCTGAAGTCATGGGGGACGGCATGGAAATGTAGGCCCATGACCAGTTTACGAGATCTCGGTATGTGTTTAATCGGTGTCCGGAACCGGTTATTCTAGTCGTTGGACGACAAATGTTATGTTATGTTATGATTCTATAGAGTATGCCATTATGTATTTTCTTATGAGATGATTATGATTATGTTTATGAATGTTACGTTTTTACGGATTTATATGAAATGTTGGAGTTCGTTCACTAACCCCTTTACGTTAATGTTACTTGCTGAGCTTTAGCTCATTGTTTGTATATATGTATTTATAGGTGAGCCTTCAGGGAGTCAAGCCTAGGCGGAGTTCAAGCCGAGCCGCCGTTTTGAAGCCTAACCAGAGTTTTGTGTGCCTCCGAGTTGGGGCTAGGCCTGGAAGGCCGTATGAGTTACGTTTTGACTGTATATGTGGCGTGAGCCTATGATGTATGTTATATGTACGATCTTATCGTGATACATGTTATGTAAAGTTAGTGGGTGAATTAACACTTTTGGCATGTAAATGTATGTTCATATAAATGCACAGCTCTTTGGACTATAGTTATGTGTTTCGCTTCCGCGAGCCCCGATTAATTATGTTATGTACAGGAAGGCCTGTGGTAATCTAGGATTACTGGCCGGTTACGATGCCAAACTTTTAGGGGCGGGTTTGGGTCTTGACAGATATATTGGGTTGGATTTAGTTTGTGTAAACATTTTTTGTGTGTGTGATATAATCCGACGTCATTAGCAAGCGTATCTTTGAAGAATGATATTATATGTATCAATTGATATATAAATTAATGTACTAATGAATATTGTGATATAATTTTAAAAATTTTGAGTCTTTGTAATTTGTATAATGGATGGGATCATAATTTTAAAATGGTAATGTCATAGTACATATTGATACACTAATTAATATACCAACTGGTACATGTAACACTACTGATCTTTGAAGGGTGTCAACATAAGTAGAGACATTCAAAAGCCTTTTAACATTGAATAAAGAGAACTAAATACATCATTTACACCAGGATTGTGGAACTCTGAAAAAACTAGAAACAAGGTTCCAAGAGATTCCAAAGAATGAAATAAGACTAGATTGACATCCTAATAAGACTAGAATAACAAGGCTCCAAGAATCTCTTGAAACACAAAATGAGACAGACTCACAAAGACTAAAAGCTTGTTCTTATTTATGTACACACAATTCTGATTAAGAAAATAATATATACTTCATCTTGATGAATTTCACCAGTTTTCTTTACTTTTTATGTGAATTCACACAACTAACACACACATGTACATGTAGAACTTGTACACATGTCATTTATTGTGCCAACCCACAAAAAAAATGAAAAAAAAAACTGATAAAGAAGTCAACCGGCGATGCATAGCAGCACTCTTCCGATTAAATTATGAAGCTTGGTGTGGTTGCTTGAAGTTGATTGCCTTCTCAAGTTCACTCTACAGAATTGCAGCTTTTAGTCTCCTCTTCAACTCCTTCCTGTACCAAGAACAGACATATAACGGATCAAAAATCAAAATACCACTTGAAAAAATTCAGATTCGCACAAATTTCTTGATGAATTAGTTCACCTTAACAGTTGTCTGTCAAGGGTTGTTGTAGATAAGAGACCTCTATTCTCTTCAGCTCTCCTCAGAAGGTAAGGCATAACCAGCTCCACAGGTCCAAAAGGCATGTACTTACTCACTTGAAACCCTGCATTTCTCAGACCAAAAGAAAGTGCATCTGCCATTCCATACAGCTGAGCAAATTGAAGCTTTTGGTTTCCATTCCCAATCCCTAAATCTCGCGCTTTCACCGCCGCCTTTTTTCCTATAAACCATCACAATTTGCATATTAAACCAGTAACTACAAAATGCCTCACCGTAGCTCTAAAAATGAATATTCAAAAGGAAAAAGATACTTTCAGCATTGTTTCTGTGCATGTAGAACTACTGTATTCAGAATTTACCTGATTCGATGTTATGTGTTGCAAGGACAACTGCCCCTGAGCCATTAGCAACCTTGTCAAGCATGAAAGAGGCACAATCATTGAAGCAAGCATGTGTTTGGTCAACAGTGTTGTGAATTGGGGACTCAACTCCTAGAGAGGAAGCTAGCTGTCTTTCACTTGACAAATATGCGCCTCTCACCAATTTAAACCCCACTGGCACTCCCAATCTCTCCGCAGCCTTTGTTGCCAGGAACAATCTCTCTTTCGCATCTTTCAGATAAGCTTGAATTGTCCCAAAAATGATTGGGTTGTCATCTTTGTTGTGCATGAGTGCTGCAGAGTATGTGAAGTAATCAATGGCAGGTTGAATTGATGTGTCCTCAGCGTCGATTGCAAGAGGGACATTGGCTTCTAAGCATTTTTGACAAAGTTCTAGCAGCCTTTGATGGCCTAAGTAGAGGTCACTCTCTTCTTCCGGGGTTAGAGGGTCTGGTTTTCTCGGTGTGTGATAAAAAGGGCTGGAATTGGAGAAGATTGGGAGAGTGTTGAGCTTCCATGGAAGTCGGAAAGATTGATTGTTGTATTCCCATCTCAGCAGATCACTTACTCGGTGTAGCAATCCGAGGGGGCAAATTGCAGTGATCTTCACTATAACAAAGCTAACCTGTTCATACACATTCCATTTTCTTTTCCTTGGTCACAAATCTGAAAGCAGACATTTATCATGAAATTTGTTTTGATTAGTCTAAAGATTAATGCTATACATGATCCTATTTCTCACCCCATTTTTTTTTTTCACTCCTAGAGGCAAAGTAATGGGATCTACATTAATAAATGTATACAAACCCATTTACTTGTCCTAGAAGTGAAAAGATGAAATAAAAAATAAGATTATGTAGCATTTTCATATCTAAAACTAAAATTAAGGGCACATCATTTTACAGGTCCAGCAACCTGCCCCTTGAAAATGAGTGGTTTTACATGTTTCTCAATGCCAACCCACATGAAAACAGCAAGGAAAAGTCTAATAAACCAGAAATTTTGCCAAGAAAATTACCATGAAAGGAGATGTGTAGTTGAGATTTAATTGATGTATTGTGTAGTTCATATTTAAAATAAATCTAATTTCATTAATATTTATAAGTAAAATTCAGAGTATATAGTATTATTGAAAGAACAATCATAGATCAAGTAAAAGATGCAAAGATGTGTTTTATTTGACAAAAGAAAGCATACAAAAGTTGGTCAGAATAATCTTAAAAAAGTAAAATTTGTTGAATTAAAATTATGGACACAGAACAAGTCATAGATCATGCAAATGTGCAAATGCTTCTTTACTCAAATTTTAAAATAATAATATTATAACGACTATATATGTACTAGTATCACAATTTATTTATTATTTTATATGTTGATTAAAAAAAATTAAATCCATGTCAATTTTCAATACAATTGTGATATATGACATATATAAATATGTGATAATTGAAATATTATTAAATAAAAAGATTGTTGAATTGAAAATGAGCTGCCCAGATCTATATATAATTAATAAAATAAAATAAAAAACCAAAATAGAAATTTTTATTATTTTTTTGTTGTTGCTTACAGAGGAGGTGGGAAGTGACTTGGCGGATTCAACAGTCCGAAGAAACCCATCCAAATTCCGATCGCACGAGCCGTTATCCGTAGCATGCTCCAAGGCGTAAACCAACATTCCACGGAGCCCCGATTCCCAAAGCTTGACAGCAGTCCGACCCGCCCCTTCCGGATCATGACCCGCACAAAACTGCTCATAAAAAGTATGCTTGGTAGCCCCCAACATCAACCCTCGCAACATCCCCGTATTCATGAGCCTCGAATTCATCACCCACAGCCCCACATCCACCATGGGCTCGATCCCCGCAGCGTGAAGATTCACCGCCGAACGCACGAGCTTCGATGTCGACACCGACGAGAAAAGACCCTTGACGTCATCGAGATCGAGAATTGAAGAATCAGCGGCGGCGGAGGAGGAGGAGGAGGAGGAGGAGGTGGTGGTGGTGGTGATGATGGCGGAGAGGTCGGAGGGAACGGCGGAGTGGAGAGGTCGGAGGAAAAAGCGGCGGCAGAGGAGGAGGAATTTTGGAGAGAAGACAATGAGGCGGTTGGCCATCAATTGGTGCACCACGAATTAGCTATTTTTTCACGCAGGGAGTGGGATGGGATTTAGGGATGGGGGTTTATTTATAGAAATCGAAGCTATTTTTAGTGCGAGTAATGTGATGCCAACTGAAAGAACATCATTTGTTTCATGCCTAATTTACGGCTGCTGTGCTCTGTTTTGAATCTTGTTCGCTACGCATGCATGCTTTTCTCATTCAGCTATAAAAAATAAAAATAAAAACACATCATATTTTTTTTATTGATTTTTTTTATTATAAATTTATGTTGAAATTTTCACTTTTTCTAAAAATAAAAATAAAAATAAAATAAAAATAAAAATTTACTAAAAATATAAATTAAAAAACAAAAAAAATCATATATTTTTTTATTTTCTTAAGAAGAATTACTGCCCAGTGGGGCAGAAGAAAAGAATTACAAAAATATGAAGGGGTGCAAATTTTCACTTACATTCCACCATAAAATTATTTGTACTCCTATATGTTTATAATTTTTTTTCAATAATTCTCTCTTTTTTATAATGGACTTTTTTATTTTTTATTTTTTACTTTTTTAGTCTGTTTAATTGAGAAGAACCTACAGGTGAAGTCATGTGCTCCCCACAATTTTTGAGAAATTATCCTTATGTCTCTAATAAAAAAAATATATATTTCAATTGAATTCTTTTAAATGATGACTTGAAATTTTATATCACTATTTTCAATACCGTTTTTTCTTTAAAAAAAATAATCTGTTTAATTTGTCACTTTAAATATTGAATCATTCTAAAAAAAATTCTTATAAATTGTCTATCAGAGAAAGGTTATATGTCATTAATTTTTTGTCACCATTTTATATCACATCTTATAAGAATATTTATAATTGATTCATTTATTTACAAATAATTATTACATAATAAATGACAACTAATAATATATTACCATTTAATTAAGTGATTCAAAATTACAAAACAAAAAACAAGTGATATATAGTTCCTGTGAATAAATAGTGTATTAGTTATTCACATTTCTTTCATTTCACTAATCTTGGTTTCATAAGTGTGGTCTTTTTAATTTCAATTTTTTACCGTGATTAATTTAGTTTCTAACACAGTTTTTAACCGTGATTGTTTTACAAGAAAACTGTGATCATTCCTATATCAAAGATCTCAGTTTGTCCGTAAAATCGTGATTGATTCTCAACTTTTATTTTAGAAAAATTAAAATTAAAATTAAAATTAAAAAATATTTGACAATCAATTTTCTGAAGCCTTTCAATAATCATCTTTCACAATTGAACATCAATATTTCGCACATCATCCACAATATATAAAGCTGAATAAACTAAAAACTTGTACAAAAATCAATCAAAAAATAGAAATACCTGAGTTGAATCTATATTATCATTATAAAAGTGACATATTTTTCCTACAACCAAAACTACATTTTTACCTTGCATTATGATCAGTTATCACAACATTTATCCTAAAAAGAGCTTTTAAAAAAAAAATTAAAAAAAAACTTTTAAACAAGGTCAAGAAAAATGCATATCGTCACCAAAAAAAAAATGTCATTAATTTTCAATTTTCAGCTGCAATTTGAAAATTTTGTCACAAAAAAACGTCACTAATTATAAGTTTTGACGACAATTTATAAAATTCGTGACAAAAAAAGTAACTAATTGTTAATTTTTAACGACATGCAAAAAAATAGTCACAAAAAATTATTTTTAGCGACGATCTTAATAGGACTTATTTTTAATAGGATTTGATGAGAATTAAGTCAAACTATTAAGATCTATTGATAATTTACCTATTAGTCTATTAGTATGGTGAGGCAAACAGAGATGTAATGAGTTCGTTTTTTTTGAGATTTTCTATTTGAAATTTTTAAATTTAACTAATTTAATGATATAATTTTATACTTTATTCTAATCTTGATAATTTTGACTTACACATTTCTATATTTGACCATATCAATAATTTTCAAGTTTCACTACAAGAATTCGTACTTTTGGCGACCAATTTTAGCGATTAAAATTAATTTAGTGGCCAAAACTCATACCTTTGGCGACGAAAATTGGTATTGGTCGCCATTGGTTCAAAAATTAGCTACTAAATTTTTTTAGTCACTGTAAATTACTTATTGGTGACTAAAAAACAAATTAGTCACTAAAAACTGCCGTAATAGGCGACTAATGAACATTTTAGTCGGTGTCAGTTTTGTTTTTTGGCTACTAATTTTTTTTTAGTCGCCGTAAACTCATTTTTGCCTACTAAAAATATGTAGTCGGTAAAAACCTTGCAAAATGTTTGGTATTTATGTTTGGCGACCAATCGTTTGTTGGTAAATATTTATTTTCAACGACGAAAAAAAGTTTTTAGTCGTCATATAAAAATATGTGGCTACTAAAATAGTTTAGTCGCCAAATAATTAAACATTATTTTACTTTTATCTTTGGCTACAAAAATTTTGGTAGGCAAAGGTTACTTTTAGTGACTAAATTGATTTTGTTGCCAATAAAACCAAAAAATTTTGGTGGGAATATTAAATAGTACCGCGTATTTTCAGGCTATGTTTCATTTTGTTTATTTATTTTTTTATTTCTCTATATGTGTTGAATACGCCAAAGGAAACATTCCAGTCTCTTGCTCTCACTCTCGTCGACAGCCCATCAATCATCTCCTCTCATCGACTAACCATCGGCCACCGTTGCTCAGAGCCCCCTAACCACCACAGGTACACTGTCTGACACCCATTCAATTTGATTCAGGTTTCTCTATCTCTCTCTCTTCGTCTCTCTTCCTTCTTCTATTTCCCTGTTTGAGTTTGGTTTATGAGTTTCATTTATAGGAAACAAGTAAATGGGTTATGATTTTTGTTCTATATTTAGGGTTTTTTTTTTTTTGGATGCAGAGGCTTTCAATATATCTGAAACAAATTTTATTTTGTAAACGAATCAAACTGTTGGGTTGAATCAAACGAATTTGTCAAAGTTTAGGTTGTAAACAAGTTTGGCAATGGTTGTCTTCCCTATTCGACCCATCCCATAGATCAGAAATACGCTAACATCAGTTGAGCCATCTTGTAACCATAAGTTAATGTTCTTCACTTCATAATGTATACCAACTGGATAGGGGCAACACTCTGTTTTTGTTTGATTCAACTTATTCCCAATGTTTTGAACAATTTTCTAGTTAAACTGTGAGTCAAACCTACAGATTCAAAACAGAACAAAAAACAAAGTACAGTGAGCATGTGTTGAGTTGAAATATAGATGATTTGTAGATTTCACATGAAAATGCATTACAGAATCATGGTCTTTAATTTTGCACCATCACGGCTACAATTAAGTTCATGCCATCAATGTCAGATTGCCTCTAAAATTAACAAAGTATTGTGTGTGTGTGTGTGTGTGTGTGTGTGTGGGGTCATGAATAGGTTAAGTTCAAGTACCTTAACAAAATTGAAATCTTATTTAGTTTTTGTAGAAGCATACTCAAGAAGTGATTATTCACAATAAATTTCTAATGAAAAAAGTACATCTGGCATAGTTTACATTGGATGGGGGTCTAGGAGAGGTAGAATGGGAACAAACCTAACCCATAGGTTTAAACCCACAAACTCAAGGTTAGTAGGCCGAATTTTAATCACAGGACCAGTGACCCCCTGTCATTCAAAATAAATATTTAATAATGTTCAAGGATATTTAATAAATATTTTAACACCTACATCTTTCTACCGCTATAATTTGCATATTTCTAGGAGACATATGCACTAGAATTTAGGGGAGACATAGGTCCTAATTTGAGGGCATCACATTTCATATATGATGTATTGTGCAGCCCAAGAAGTTTATGCATGTGCACAACCCATGATGTGGTTCTTCCATATGTCCCTAGCGCAGGCATTTCTCCAACCTTTATTTATTCTCAAGAGGCAATGCTTCATACATCACACACACTGGGATGGGATATTACATTCTTCAAGTGATTATTTGTGCTGGATGGTAGGGCTTTCTTTGGTGTTCTTTTTACTCCAAAGCAGATTGTTTGTTTGGATATTGAAAAATCATCAACTGCACACAAATTTGAGTTCATTTTTTATACCGTATCCTTAAGGTGTCATTTCAAGACTTGTGCTCTCAAGTTGCGAAAGTTTCTTGTTACTCCAGGTCAGATTCTTTGTTTGGATATTAAAGAATCATCAATTGTGCAAAAATTAAAGTTCATTGTTTATTACATACCCTTAAGGTATCAATTCAAAACTTATGCTCCCAAGTTGTGAAAGTAAGGATTTAATGGGGTAATTTTTTGTGTCCCTCTCATTTAAGATTTTAATGGGGTAATTTTTTGTGTCCCTCTCATTTTTAGAGAGGTTGTATTTGTGTTCCTTGGGGCATCATTGGGTTCCCATATTTTGCATCTTTTTGTATATCTTTATCATGTCGACTTCTTACTCTCAAGCTATGGGAGGTTGCTTCCTTCGTTTCCAACAGGAGTGTATTGAGCTCTATGACATATTAGCACTATTTAACTTGGATAGTAAAAGTTTATCACCGATACCCACAATAAATATAGACATAAGCATATGAATTTATATAATTTAATTAAACATATAGCATTTGACATAGCAGATTAAGGGAAAATAATTCGTGCAACCAACCCCACTTGATTGGGACACAAGCCTTAGTTTACTTTGGTTTGGTGTCACGATCCAAACTCGCCCCTATGGGTTTAGCACTGTAACCGGCCAGTAATCCGAGATTACCGAAGGCCTACTTAACAGTAATATAGTAGTACAAAGTACAGGGCATGGCGGAAGCCAAAACAGTAATTTAAACAATGTCCAATGAACTGTGATAGTCTGTATGCAAAAAGACTTTTCATTCGTATGCACATTCATAACGAAACAGTCTATACATATATGTACAATCATTCAGACAGGGACCTGACCCCTATTATAACAGTACAGTACAGTGCTATCAGTCTATACAATATTACAAAACAGATACAGAGACAGACGGGGAAAATTAAAACACCCCTAAGCCATAGCTTGGCAGGCTCGGAACCTCGCAGTGAGGCACAATGGTTGGCTTGACAAAAAGGGGAGTCTAACCCACGCTCCTAGCTCCAGTCTAGTGCCTGAACACCTACATATATATATATATATATATATAAACAGTGAGTTAAAACCCAGTGAATAACGTAATACGTAAAGAGGTTGAGAATGAATGTCCTTACAGTAATAAAAACAGTTCATTAAATCAGTATTTCAGCCATTCAGTCATAACAGTCATATGTGGTACATCCATTAGCATAGCAGTACAGTAAATAGTAGGTCTTAAAAGACCGAACAGTTAATGATGGCCATCATAACAGTAAACAGAAGTTCCAAGATAGGAACTGACAGAGATCTCTGTAACAGTAGCAGTAAGAGTAAACAGTAGTTGCTATGGATGCCACAATATAGTTCAGAATAGAGAACAAACATTCAATCAATAAACAGTATCAGTTCAGAAACAGTACAGTTTAAACAGTCACATTTGAACATATCTTTACACAATTGTTACTCACAGAGTTCTGGGCTATAAGCAGCTAGAGCGCGTCTCCGAAAGCCAACCCTAAACAGTGACAGAACGAACACACACTAAGTTCACATTCGGGAATCAAAGACTTAGTCCCTACTTAGACTCGGTGTGGTTCTACAACTATATCCTCATTAAGATGCCTTAAACTAGGCTTAAGAATGCCTAGGATGGAATGAGGATGCAAAGATGCACTTTACAACATTTTTCAGAATTTTCAGAAAATAGGGGATCCGCTCGAGCGCAGGTTACTCCGCTCAAGCGGACATGTAGACAAAGGTTTCCATTCGAGCGTAGACTTACCCGCTCGAGCGTACTGTAAAACAGTCAAAAGTGCTGGATGTGTGAAAATCACGCTCGATGGGCGCTTGATAGCCACTCGAGCGTGAGACACAAGGTACCGCTCGAGCGTCCAATACCCCGCTCGAGCGGACTGCAAAACAGTGCAAAGTGCTGGGAGCACGAATTCTACGCCCCGCTTGAGCGGGAGTAAAAAATTTGGAATTTCCAGATTTGAACTCCAAGTTCAAAACCAAGTTTTAATGCATAGATTTCGATCCTCTTGGACTAATTTTCTGGAAAACACTTCAAAACCCATAACATTACATGTTTCAAAGATCAATTTAGGAAATCAAAGCTCAAGGGTAGTTCAATTAAACTCAATTTCAAACCAAATTCATAAACAAGACTTCAATTGAACATACATGTACTTAAACAACTTTCAAGCCTCAAATACATGCTCTAATGAGCCAATCCTTACAAAAACATGATGAATTCATGGATTATAATCAAAAGATGGACATGCATGTGAGGAATTATGAACTTACAACCTTAAAACTTCCAAATACATACATGCATGCAAGCCTTAAGCTTCAATTCAACAATTTAGTACCAAATCTAGACACAACTCATCACTTAGCATGAGACATGCAAGAACTAACTTGAATACAACAATAAAAGGTTGAATTCCTACCTTGGGTCCTCAAATACAAGTCTAGAGCTCAATCAAGCAAGAACTCCTTTAAACTTCTTAATTTCCAAGCAATTCTTTGATGAAACCAAGGTTTTCTTCTCTCCCTCTCACTCTAGGTCGGCAATAACAAGGAACTTGGCTGATGAAATGTTTTGTTTAGATGTATAATAAGGCTCAAGTATGTGTTGGTTAAGTGGCCCACTCAATGGCATCATGGTAAATAAATTCAACTATGCCATTTAGCTTAATTCAATCTAATTTAATCATACCAAATCACATTTCCGATAAATTTGCCATAAAATTACATAAATTCTAATGATCATAAAACATCAATCGATTTCAGATTCGGCCGCCGATAAGGCCTTCAATTCGCAATTTAAAACATAAAACATGGACAGATAAGTTTAACAGTCAACAGATAGATATGCATTTAAACTAGCACATTCAATCAGTCAGTTCAGTATTTCAATCAATTTGATTACTAATCATATTCAACCTCAGTTTAGCAGTAATCAGTAGGGTTATCAGTGATCAGTGGTGAGGGTTATTACAGTCTCTTCTCCTTAAAAAGAGTTTGGTCCTCCAAACTCGAATTACCTTCGTTTTGGAAGAAAACAGGATTCAGTGGGAACAGTTCAGGGTATCTCTTAGCCATGTCGTCTTCCCTTTCCCAAGTGGCATACACGCCACCATGGTTTTGCTAGTCAACTTTCACTAACGGAATCTCTTTGTTTCTCAACTTCTTGATCCGTCTGTTTACAATCTGAATAGGTCGTTCCTCGTAAGTGTAGTCATCACTCAGCACTAGACGGGTCGGCTCAATCACATGAAAAGGATCCCGGAGGTAGTCCCTCAACATAAAATGTGGAACACGTTATGCATATGCTCTATTTCAGGAGGAAGCGCTACTTGATACGCCACCAGATTGATTTTCTCGATAATCTCATACGGTCCGACGTATCTCGGCGCTAGCTTGCCCTTGACTCCAAAACGAGTCTGGCCTTTCATCGGTGTCACTTTCACAAAAACGTGATCACCTACTTCATATTCTCTATCTCGTCTTCTGACATCCACATAACTTTTCTGTCGGCTCTGTGCGGTTTTCAGTCTCTGTTGTATCAGTTTCACTTTCTCAGTCATTTCATAAACAATCTCAGGCCCAAGCAAAGGCCCATCTCCAACTTCTACCCAGCAAATCGGAGACCTACAGTTTCTGCCATACAATGCCTCGAAAGGCGCCATACCAATGCTTGAATGAAAACTGTTGTTGTAGGGAAATTCAACCAACGGCAAATGGCTTTTCCAGTTTCCCTGAAAATCAAGGACACACATTCTCAGTAAGTCCTCCAGAGTCTGGATAGTCCTTTCTGACTAGCCATCTGTCTGAGGATGATAGGCACTACTCAGTCTCAGTTCAGTACCCAATGCAGTCTGTAAGCTTTGCCAAAATTTCGATGTAAACTTCGAGTCCCTATCAGAAACAATGGACACAAGCACTCCATGCAGTCTAACAATCTCATTAATATAGATTACAGCCAATTTGTTCGCATTATAAATTGTTTTGACAGGTAAGAAGTGAGCGGATTTAGTCAGTCTATCAACAATAACCCAAATTGAATCCATACCTTTACTGGAGCGAGGCAAACCGACAATGAAATCCATGGTGATGTGTTCCCATTTCCACTCCGGTATAGGTAAGGGCTGCAGTAAACCTGCGGGTCGTTGATGTTCGGCTTTAACTTGTTGGCAATGAAGACATTTCAATACAAAATCAGTAATTTCCTTCTTCATTCCCGGCCACCAGAAATTCAGTTTCAAATCTTGGTACATTTTTGTATTCCCTGGATGGATAAACAGTTTTGAATTGTGGCCCTCTTGTAGAATTCTTCTTTTCAGTTCAGAATCATTCGGTACACACAATCTTCCCTGAAATTTCAGTGCATTAGTTTCAAATTTGAAGTCCGATTTCGGTTTAGATTCCCGTTCTTTGACGATCTTCTTCAAGAAGTCATCCTGTTGTTGTTTCTCTTTAATTTCTTCAATCAATGCCGGTTGAGTAGAAATAGCAGCTATTGTTCCACCTTGTTCTCGCAAAACAATTTCAATTTCAGATTTTTCAAGGTCACAAAGCAACTCTTTCTGTCCGATGAGGTAAACAGGCTAAGTTTCCAATCGATTTCTGTCTCAATGCATCGGCAACGGTGTTGGCTTTTCCCGGATGGTACAAAATCTGTAGGTCATAGTCTTTAATCAATTCTAGTCATCTCCGCTGTCTCATATTCAGTTCTTTCTATGTGAAGAAATATTTCAAACTCTTGTAGTCGGTATATACTTCACATGTCGCCCCATAAAGGTAGTGACGCCAGATTTTCAATGCAAATACTACTGCAGCAAGTTCCAAGTCATGGGTCGGGTAGTTCTTTTTATGCGGTCTCAGCTGTCGGGAAGCATAGGCAATAACTCTCCCATTCTGCATTAAAACACATTCCAAACCCTTATGAGAAGCATCACTAAAAATGGTAAAACCATCTGTACCTGAAGGTAGGGTAAGAACCGGTGCAGTCACAAGTCGAGTTTTCAACTCTTGGAAAGCTGATTCCCTTTGGCCAGTCCAGTCAAATGATATCCCCTTCTGAGTCAACTGTGTCAACGGTAAGGCAATTTTGGAGAAATCTTTGACAAATCTCCTGTAATATCCAGCTAATCCCAAAAAGCTTCGGATTTCTATAACGTTTGTTGGTCTAGGCCAATTTACCACTGCTTCAACTTTTTGTGGATCAACGGAAATTCCATCCCTGCTAATAACATGTCCCAAAAACATAACATGATCAAGCCAAAATTCACATTTAGATAGTTTAGCATAAAGTTTCTGTTCTCTTAGGGTCTGTAGGGCAAGTCTTAGATGATGTTCATGTTCTTCTCTACTCTTGGAATAAATCAGAATGTCATCTATGAATACAACAATAAAGTCATCGAGAAATGGTTTAAAGATTCTGTTCATGAGGTCCATAAATGTAGCAGGTGCATTGGTAACTCCGAAAGGCATAACTAAAAATTCGTAATGTCCATACCTCGTTCTAAAAGCAGTTTTGTCAATGTCCTCTGACTTAACTTTCAGCTGATGATATCCGGATCTGAGATCAATCTTAAAGAAAACTTGAGCACCCTGTAACTGATCAAATAAGTCATCAATACGCGGTAATGGATATTTATTTTTCATAGTTACCTTGTTCAGTTCACGGTAGTCGATACATAGTCTCAGTGAGCCGTCTTTCTTTTTCACAAACAAGACAGGTGCGCCCCACGGTGAAGTACTAGGCCTGATGAACTTTTTGTCTAACAGTTCTTACAGTTGGACTTTCAATTCTTTCAGTTCGGTCGGAGCCATTCGGTAAGGAGCTTTGGACACTGGCTGTGTACCCGGAATCACATCAACAGTGAACTCAATCTCCCTATCAATCAACTCCCCTGGCAGATCATCTGGAAAAACATCTGGGAATTCTCTGATTACAGGAATACTGTTCACATTAGCTTTATCATCAGTAGGTACAGTCAATACATAACACAGATACCCTTTACACCCCTTCTTAATCAATTTACAGGCTTTCATGGACGAAATCAGATACGGGGGAGGTACTACTCCAATCCCGTCAAATACAAATTCGGGTAAACCAGGTGGACGGAAAATCACTTGTTTAGTTACACAGTCAATAGTAGCATGATATTTTTGTAACCAATCCATCCCCAATATTACATCAAAATGGTCAATATTTAATGGCAGCAAGTCAATATACAGATGCATATCCCCAACAATAATTTCACATGCAGGGTACATATAAGCACAAGTCACAGATCCCCCGACAAGTGAAGATACAGCTAATAAGTAATTCATGGGTTCCAATGGTCTATTCAATTTTTGCGAAAAAACATGCGATACATATGAATGTTTAGACCCCGAAGCAATCAGAACATATGCATTTTGAGTACAAATAGAGAGAATACCTGACACAACGGTCTCGGTATTCTGCACATCTCACGGTACTAGTGTGAACACTCGGCCTTGCCTCATAGGCTCTTTCCCGGTGGCTTTGGTGTAGCAGTTGATGCTGCTGCGCTATATGCAGCTTTACTATTGGCCTGCGGAGCAGAGGGGCAGTCTTTAACCATGTGGCCCACCTTGCCACACCTGTAACAGGCTCCAGATATTTTGTAACAGACCCCTTTGTGCTTCTTGCCACACTCAGAATAGGGTGGTATGGAACCACTCCCCTGGCTGGGGCTAGTTGTTGACCCCGTATTCTGTTTCTTGTTCAATGAGTTATTCTTGCCTTTCTTGAACTTAAAACCCTGCCTTTTACCACGTCATTCAGACGCTAGTGTTTCAGTTTGTTTCAGTGCCTCGATGTTCGACTCAGCCATTAATGCTCGGTCAAGAACATTTACATAGTTCGACAGCTTTAAAACATTTATTCTGTCCAGTATTGCAACATTAAGGCCGCCTTCAAACTTTCTGGCCTTCTTGTAGTCAGTGTCCACCATGTGTGGTGCATATCTAGCAAGTTCGGTGAACTTTGTTTCATATTCAGCAACGGACATAGTACCCTGTCTCAGCTGTTCAAATTCAGTTACTTTTCTGTCCCTGACACACTGAGGGAAATACTTTTCGAAAAAGGCTCCTTTGAATTGAGCCCAAGTCATCACGGTGTTGGTGTCACGGACTAGCATCCACCACCTTCTGGCCTCCTCCTGTAAAGTAAAAGTGGCCAATAGCACTTTGTGTGCTTCAGAACATGGAAAAACTTCGAACAATTTTTCTGTCTCAAGAACCCAATCTTCAGCCTTTAGCGGCTCAAGGCCTCCCTGAAAGGATGGCGGTTTCATTTTGCTGAACTTCTGGGTGAGAGCAATTATATCCCCATCATTAACATTCTGTTCCGGCTGTACCGGAGGAGGAGGTGAGGGCTGTTGGTTCTGTTGTTGCTGTTGCCTTAAGGCTTCTGTTAGCAGTTCAACAGTTCGTTCCAATCTTGCCATTCTGGCTTCGGATGATTCAGTTTCATTAACAGTGCTTGCATTATCCATTTCACTATATATGCAACACAGTAATAATAAACATAGGAAGTTAAACATAGGAAGTTGCATACTTTAAACATTTAAACATAAGCAGTTATATGTCTAAACACATTAACACATATTCATATCATGTCCACACACACTTTTCATGCTCATGTGATGCCCTAATTGCTTTTCTAGGACACCCTATAACTCATTTGGACACGTGTGTGCGGTATAACTCGTGGTTAAGTATCGCTTTGATACCACTCTATCACGACTCAAACCCGCCCTATGGGTTTAGTACCGTAACCGGCCAGTAATCCGAGATTACCGAAGGCCTGCTTAACAGTAATACAGTAATACAGAGTACAGGGGCATGGTGGAAGCCAAAACAGTAATTTAAACAATGTCCAATGAGCTGTGACAGTCTATATGCAAAAAGACTTTTCATTCGTATGCACATTCATAACGAAACAGTCTATACATATATGTACAATCATTCAGACAAGGACCTGACCCCTATTATAACAGTACAGTACAGTGCTATCAGTCTATACAATATTACAAAACAGATACAGAGACAGACGGGGGAAATTAAAACACCCCTAAGCCATAGCTTGGCAGGCTCGGAACCTCGCAGTGAGGCACAATGGTTGGCTTGACAAAAAGGGGAGTCTAACACACGCTCCTAGCTCCGATCTGGTGCCTGAACACCTACATATATATATATATATATAAACAGTGAGCTAAAACCCAGTGAATAACGTAATGCGTAAAGAGGTTGAGAATGAATGTCCTTACAGTAATAAAAACAGTTCATTAAATCAGTATTTCAGCCATTCAGTCATAACAGTCATATGTGGTACATCCATTAGCATAGCAGTACAGTAAACAGTAGGTCTTAAAAGACCGAACAGTCAATGATGGCCATCATAACAGTAAACAGAAGTTCCAAGATAGGAACTGACAGAGATCTCTGTAACAGTAGCAGTAACAGTAAACAGTAGTTGCTATGGATGCCACAATACAGTTCAGAATAGAGAACAAACATTCAATCAGTAAACAATATCAGTTCAGAAACAGTACAGTTTAAACAGTCACATTTGAACATATCTTTACACAATTGTTACTCACAGAGTTCTGGGCTATAAGCAGCTAGAGCGCGTCTCCGAAAGCCAACCCTAAACAGTGACAAAACGAACACACACTAAGTTCACATTTGGGAATCAAAGACTTAGTCCCTACTTAGACTCGGTGTGGTTCTACAACCATATCCTCATTAAGATGCCTTAAACTAGGCCTAAGAATGCCTAGGATGGAATGAGGATGCAAAGATGCACTTTACAATATTTTTCAGAATTTTCAGAAAACAGGGGATCCGCTCGAGCGCAGGCTACTCCGCTCGAGCGTACTGCAAAACAGTCAAAAGTACTGGATGTGTGAAAATCATGCTCGATGGGCGCTCGATAGCCGCTCGAGCGTGAGACACAAGGTACCGCTCGAGCGTCCAATACCCCGCTCGAGCGGACTGCAAAACAGTGCAAAGTGCTGGGAGCACGAATTCCACACTCGATCGCAACTTCCCCCGCTCGAGCGGGAGTAAAAAATCTGGAATTTCCAGATTTGAACTCCAAGTTCAAAACCAAGTTTTAATGCATAGATTTCGATCCTCTTGGGCTAATTTTCTGAAAAACACTTCAAAACCCATAACATTACATGTTTCAAAGATCAATTTAGGAAATCAAAGCCCAAGGGTAATTCAATTAAACTCAATTTCAAACCAAATTCATGAACAAGACTTCAATTGAACATACATGCACTTAAACAACTTTCAAGCCTCAAATACATGCTCTAATGAGCCAATCCTTACAAAAACATGATGAATTCATGGATTATAATCAAAAGATGGACATGCATGTGAGGAATTATGAACTTACAACCTCAAAACTTCCAAATACATACATGCATGCAAGCCTTAAGCTTCAATTCAACAATTTAGTACCAAATCTAGACACAACTCATCACTTAGCATGAGACATGCAAGAACTAACTCGAATACAACAATAAAAGGTTGAATTTCCTACCTTGGGTCCTCAAATACAAGTCTAGAGCTCAATCAAGCAAGAACTCCTTTAAACTTCTTAATTTCCAAGCAATTCTTTGATGAAACCAAGGTTTTCTTCTCTCCCTCTCACTCTAGGTCGGCAATAACAAGGAACTTGGCTGATGAAATGTTTTGTTTAGATGTATAATAAGGCTCCAGTATGTGTTGGCTAAGTGGCCCACTCAATGGCATCATGGTAAATAAGTCCAACTATGCCATTTAGCTTAATTCAATCTAATTTAATCATACCAAATCACATTTCCGATAAATTTGTCATAAAATTACATAAATTCTAATGATCATAAAACATCAATCGATTTCAAATTCGGCCGCCGATAAGGCCTTCAATTCGCAATTTAAAACATAAAACATGGACAGATAAGTTTAACAGTCAACAGATAGATATGCATTTAAACTAGCACATTCAATCAGTCAGTTCAGTATTTCAATCAATTCGATTACTAATCATATTCAGCCTCAGTTTAGCAGTAATGAGTAGGGTTATCAGTGATCAGTGGTGAGGGTTATTACGTTTGGTTTGGTTTGGTACATAAACATATGGACATATATTGATTTGGAAGAATTTAAGGGTGTGTCAAAGCATATGACACACAATTAAGTGACTCAGTTGAAGTGTTGTTTGATAACCAAAAAAGTGAAATTTAAGTACTGAAAACTAAATATTGAATGATATTAAAGGCAAAATTGGTGAAATAATGTTATTTTTATAATATTCACTAAAGTGATAGACATTTTAATTTTTATTAAATAATATAAATAAGATACATCATTATGTGTGAATTTTTTATTTTTTTTATTTTTTTTTTATTTTTGTATTTTCTTTATACTCCTACTTCACCCAAATTGTCATCTTTTATGGCCATCCTCAAAAGTTCTAGTTAATCTTTGCTTGACTTGTAGGGTTCAAAAGATGGACAAGAGTTAGATGATGATACGTGATAGGTTGAAAAGTAAAGAGTACCAACAAGGTGTTAAGTCATTTATTGACTTTGCTATGGACTTAGGCCCACACAATGACATTCGTTATCCGTGTGTCGATTGCTTGAATGGAACAAAACATAGTCAACAAGTTGTACGGCTGCACTTGATTCGAAGAGGAATCGCGTGTTCTTATAGAACTTGGGTGCACCACGGGGAACGTGTTCCATTGCATCATGATCAGCCTAGTGTGTCAAACGATGCTGGTGAAAGAGATGGAGTTGCAATTTTTGACATTGACGATAATTTTTGACATTGATGAAAGAGATGGAGTTGCAATTCTTGAAGAAATTTCTTTAATTAGAATCAAGTTGAGACAAATACAATTACATCGAGTGACCTACAATATTTCTTCTTATCAACCATATAGATTAAAATATGATAGTGAGAACATGCAAGTGTATGTCCTTGTTTGGTCCGGTTTATGAAATTTTTGTACTTATTTATTTATTTTAAAGTCTATGCAAAATGGTTGGTGTAAAAGTTTTTAGAATTTTTAAAATAAAAGGGATTTCAATAAACTAATTATTAAGAAGTTGAAAAAGAAAAAAATTTAGATTATGTGCTTAAATTGTTGTCTTTTTAACTTGTTGGAGGCTACATCACATGAAGCCTATGTATATTTGCACCTAATGCCATGAAAATATCAAATATCAAATAATTTCACAATGCCTTTTCTTTGTATGGTTACATTGTATTTGAATTACATTAAAATAGAATGAATCAATAATTACAAAACACACCATAAATACATATAAATATAAAGGGGGATTTGGTCATAGCCCCCTCACTATTTTATTTATCTTTCAAAAGAACAAGAATTATATAAGTACTTTCAAAAACCCCTAATATTTTAAAACTTGTTTCTTTTATTATATTACCCTCATATCTATCAGCTCTCCTATTAAGCCATCTTCACTGTGTATTTCAGAGTAAAATTTTACTCTGTATAAAAGTAAAATTTTACACTTTGAAACTAAAAGTAAAATTTTACTCTGTATAAAAGTAAAATTTTACTCTGAAAAACTAGTAAAATGTTAGACTCTACACAAAAGTAAAATTTTACTCTGTATAAAAGTAAAATTTTACTCTGAAAAACGAGTAAACTGTGAGACTCTAAAGCTAAAAATAAAATGTTACTCTGTATAAAAGTAAAATTTTACTTTGAAAAACTAGTAAAATGTTAGACTCTACACAAAAGTAAAATTTTACTCTGTATAAAAGTAAAATTTTACTCTGAAAAACAAGTAAACTGTGAGACTCTGAAGCTAAAAGTAAAATGTTACTCTGCACAAAAGTAAAAAAACGAAGGCAGTGTTTGTGGCGGCTGAAGTGTTTGGCAATGACCACCTCTTGACAGTAAAATTTTACTGTCATTCTAACACCAGAGTAAAATTTTACTCTAATTCTCTCAAACAAAAAACAAAACAATAAAATCAGAGGAAAATTTTACTCTCATTATTTGAAACAAAAAACAGAGCAATAGAACCAGAGTAAAATTTTACTCTGGTTCTATCAAATGAAATTAGATCAAAAACAACAAAAATAAATTTTAAAAAAAAAACAAACAAACAAACAAACAAAAACAAAACAAATTAATCAACAAATCAACATACCTAATTGAGAAGAAAAACTTCTAAAACTCGATCAACAATCATAAATCTCAATGAAAAGAATACACGTGTTCAACAACACTCATACACACAAATATATATATATATATATATACATATATTTTCTTGTTCTTCTTACAGCCGTAGAGAGATCCAGAGACTACGCAGACTCTGTGCTGCGGATTAGGATAGAACTTTCGTCACAAGTTCAATTGTCGTTTTCTTCACTGTTTCACCACATCAAACTCCGAACCTTTCACTACATTAGCATCGTAACCGTATTCAAACTCTGGCCTCATCTCCACCGAAGCATTCTTCACGTCGACACCGCCGTACGCAATAGCATAACCTCGAGAAGCCAACGGCGATTGAAGCTGCTGTCAACGAGGTCGTCGTCTTCAACGTTGCCTTTGCTGCTGAATCGAAAATCCAGATCCGTCGTTGCTTCTGCTCAACTGTGAGATCTAAATCTGTTGGTTCCAGATCTAGATCCACCACTACTACCGGGCGTGAAATCTGTGATGTCCGTCGCTGATCTTAGTAGAGCGGATGAGGAGAGAGACTGAGAAGATCTAATTGATGGGTATAATAGTTTGATAAAATATTTAAATAATAAATTTTGTCCTTTATGCAAGACTTCATAATTATGAAGGGATTTAGAAAGTATAATTTTTTTCTTAATTCTTTTAATAATGAAAGGAAGGTAAAAAGAGTTTATAGCTAAATTTCCCAAATATAAACACTTAAAGCGAAAGAGAGATTCAAAAACCTTCTATGTTACGTTATAGTCTTGAGTAGATCTTCGGCCTTCTTGAAAGCCCTTTAGAGAACATTAATAGAAGTGAGTTTTGTCCCAAACACTTTGGGCTATGAAGTAGTTATTTTTTTTATTTATGTTTGAATGATGATGTATTTCTTCAAAATAGCGAAAATTATCATATGGATTTTCAAAATATCACGTGGTCGTATGTCTAATCAATATCATTTTGTAATTTGTTTACCATTTTCCTTGGGTTGGGCCTCCAAAGCCCATGGCCATAGACCCTATTTTTGATAATTTGATAATTGTTGAAACTTATATATATATAAATCATACATGAAAAAATAATTCAACCCAATGAGCACATTATGATTAAACACATTTATCTTTTTAGAAAATGAATGATGAAAGCAATTTGAAAATTAAACCGTCTATTTTCTTTCCCCACACAAACATGATAACCACGTGTCTATAATTGTCATATCAATTAAAAAAATTATGAGTGATTTACACACAAAAATTGACAAAATGAATTGATCAATTTGTCAAAATGATGCCACAATAGCACCCTCCTTCCCAAATTTAAATTGAAGAGAATCCATTATCTTTTCTTGTTTTTGGACAATGTATTATTGGATGGATTGTAATATTTTGAGAGTTTAAATTCGCAATTATGGAATAAACTCTAAATATTTGCAATTCCCAAGGCCACAAATCACGTGTTACATTATTGAGCTATGAAGGTTTTTTTTTTTTTTTAGTTTCCAAAGGTATCCCTAGGCTTTTTGCTTAGTACTAATCCTTTGAGGTGCGGTCAGGTGTCAAGGCAAGGACCTCTCCTAAGAAGGTTTACTACATTCACAAGGGCTCAAACTCAAGACCACTTGTTTAAGCGACCAGAGTCCCTTCCACCCAGGCCAAAAACAGAAAGGACTAATTTTTTTGTCAAATCAACTGATATAAATTCAACAAATAAAAAGATGCACTATAACAATCACTTTTACTACCGCTCTATTTATTTTGACAGGAAATCATTTTTAAAAAAAATTAAGGGTAAATTTATTAGTGGTCCTTATATTTTATCTTTTGTATCATTTTAGTCCTTACACTTTCAATTAGTTCAATTTTGACTCTTAATTTTAGATTTTATTTCAAATTGATTCAATTAATAATATCGTTAGTGTTTTTTAAGGAAAAGTATCACTAAATTTGTTGAAATTAACTAACTGAATTGAATAAGTTTATAATTTTGCCTTTAAAAATATGACATGTAACACTTGTGTGCATATTTTTTATAACGTATGTTAAGAGTTGTAATCAATTGGACCAAATTGAGATAAAATTATAAATTCATGGTCAAAATCGAACCAATTGAAAGTATAAGGACTAAATGACACAAGGAATAAAATATAGAGACCGTCATAATTTGTCCAAAACTTAATATTTGTATTCTTATATAAGACATGGTGATAGTGAGTCATATTTATACACATTGTTCTATTGAATCAATAAACTTAAGTGGTGAAACAAAATAAAAGAAATAAAACCAATAATAAATAATATTTCTTGTTTTCTATTAGACTTTATATTTTATCGTATCAAACGCCCCCAAAAAAATGTATACGAAACAAACGAAGTGTAATAGGGTGTTGAATGGTGTGGTGACAGTTGATCATCGAATTAGGATGATAATTGATGACATTAAATACCAAACAATTGCAATGAGTAATAGGGATGTCGAATGGTGCGGTCACTGTTGATCATCGAATTAGGATGATAATTGATGATACTGAGGATGTTTTTTGTTCTTTGTGATTCTCTATCTAATATAATTCTCTGCTATCTTTGTAAAAAAAAAAATACAAACGAAGTGTAAGATAAATTCTTAAAATAGTTTTAACCCGGTAAACAGGGCTGGTCAGACGGCCAAATAGGCTCTCAATTTTCAAGCACGGAGTGACATTTGTTGAGGACACATGATTCCACATTGCATTTTTACAAATGTCAAGCAATGGGGGTTGTTGAGTTCAAAATACTATATGTATAAATACCAGTACTAGTTTGTGGATTAATGAGACCTGCATTCAACACTTTCTTTGAGTTTTCTTAGCCTCAATTTGAATTCCCACACTAACACACAAGCATATCTTATTATTGTTCAAAGTAAGAAAGCAAGATGAACCAAAACCAGAACACTGCATACCAAGCTGGCCAAGCCAAGGGCCAGGCTCAGGTGAAACCACCACCCCCCCCCCCCCCCCCCCCCTTTTCAATTTTTTGTATTTTTTTATTTTTACCGAAACTCTCTTGAGTCTCCCATTTTGAATCCCACTCCCATTTGAGATTCAATAATCCCCATATGGATACTATGTCTGGACTAACTATTGGTTCGATTTTCGATTTTCAATTTTCTTACCCAGATTACATATTTTGTTAGATTATGAGTCCAATCTCTTGATATCATGTTCCCAAACAAACATGACCTTACAAGCTATATTCTCTTCATATTTGCTCACCCAGATTATGTATTTTGTCAATCCCTTGATATCATGTTCTCCAAACAAACATGGCCTTACAAGCTATATTATTTTCTTATATGAAGCCCTACAATGGATTCGATGGTTTCTTTTTGCAATGGTGATAGCACGACCATATGAACATAAGGTTGATAATAGTGGTGATGATAATGTGTTCTTATATGCTTATTTCAGGAGAAGGGTAGCCAAATGATGGACAAAGCAAGCAATGCTGCTCAGGCTTGTAAAGATTCAATGCAAGAGGTACAAAATTATGGTTATAATAATAATAATAATAACAACGCTATACAAATTCACAAAACTTAAGTTTTTAATTTTTACGAACTGATGTGGTAATCATTGAATGCTTTTCTTTTAAATCACGAAAAAATGAGCCCAATGTTTTTTTTTTTTGTGCCACATCAGTCTGTAAAAGTTGTTTCCTATAAAAAGAAAACAAAAAAAAAAAATCATCCATACACTTGAGATAACTATGAGGTCTGATTAATCGAATTTTGTTTGGATGAGTCTGATATGGAAATGTATGCAGACTGGGCAGCAAATGAAGGCTAAGGCACAAGGGGCTTCTGATGCAGTGAAAGATGCTACTGGAATGAAGTGAATGTGAATGGATATACTACTACTATTTTGGAGCTTCTCTCAAGTTTTGATTTCTTTTTCTTTGGGGATAATTGCCTGATATGCTCTTCTTGAAGAGAAGGCATTTTGTTTTTTGGTTTTAATTTCAAACAAAGAGAGCTCTCTCATGCATGGAGCTCCCAGCCTAGCTATGTTCATTTTCTCAAGTTTTCCAATGTACTTGGACAATATAATGAGCTTTCTTGAGCTATTCCCACTACTAGTCTAGCATTTTTGAAGTTTCCACAATTCACAATAATATATGTTATTGGGTTGATTCATAACCCAACAGCCGAGGCATAATAAGATTGTGTTTGCAATTTGAATTTATAGAGGAAAAAAAATGGTTAAATCATACTTTCCATACAATCCTGTTTTTCCGGAAGTGGGGACGCTGCGGGCTGCGCAGCAACTGTTGTGTGGTAAAATAGACCCATTTTGAGACTTATTTTGATAATTCGAATCGTTCACATTTTAGAACACATCAAGTAGAAGATACCTGCAAAAAATCAAGTTAATCGGATATCGTTTATCTATTCATCCACTCACATTTGTATCTACAAAAATAAATAATAATTGTGATTTAAAGTATTAAAATGAATACAAATGTGAGTGGAGGAATGGGAAAGGATATCTGATTAACTTGATTTTTTGCAAGCATGTTTTACTTAATGTATTGTAAAATGTGGACAGTTCAGATTATCAAAATGGATCCCGAAATGGGCCCATTTCGCCGCGCAACAGCATCCCCTAATCCTATTTTTCCTCCTTACCTTTCAATTCTAGCTTCTTTTTTTTTTATTTTTTTTATTTTTTTTAAAGAGCATTTATATAAATCCATTTTCACCTACTTATATTTCATTTAATCTAAATTATTTTTTTATATTTCAATAAATTTTATGTGTGATATAGTTTCCAAAAAGCCCTAATAATAATAAAGTGAAACGCTTATTAATGTTTACATTGATTGTAACGACTCCACCATGTATAATGATTAACACTTAATTAATTAAGGAGATTTGAATTTGAAAGCCTAAATTGCTCAAGAGAGTACAATTGGTGAATTGAATTATTTTAATTTTGAGTATCCGACCATATGGGAGTTTAATTAAATATTCGATTTAAATTTATATAATTGAGATTGGTTAATTGGGTCTGAATTAGAGCTAATTAAGCTACGAGGATTGGGAAGTAAGATTATTATGAGTTAAATTATTTATGAGGTGTTCAATTGAATATATAATTTATTGACGGAAATCTTGAGTTAATCTGAAATTGAAGGCCTTAATAATGTGAGAAGCCAAAATTGATGATGAAAATAAATTTAATTTGATATTTGAAGCCTTTTGGAAGTTTGATTAAAAACCTGATTCAAATTGATAGATTTGAATATAATTAATTGGGCTATAATGAAAGTCAATTAGACTCATTAAATCATGTGGGACTGGTGATTAGTTATGATTAATTTAATTATATGTTAATCAAGAGTTATTAAGATTAAGTATTGCTTAATTAAATTAATCCTAATCATAAATTGAATTGTGGAATGGTCTAGAATTATGGGTGTATGTGGGTGTGGGTGTGCTGAGAAATCCATGTGGGGCTACTGAGAAATCTAGTTGTATATGTGTGTTAGTGCCGTGTTGGAGATTGAGAAAAGGTGGTAGTGTGCTGTGTTGTCAACAAGAGAGGTATGCATGTGTATATTATACTATTTTCAAAAGGGGATAACTAAACCCATTTCTCATTGCTAAAGAAGTATGGAACAGGGAGAAGAAAAACCCCCGCGCGCGTGCGAGAGAGAGAGAGAGAGTTTCTGGAACAAAAAAAACAAAAGAGAAGAAGAGAGATTGAAAGGAGAGCTCGAGATTTTGAAGGAAGAACAAGAAGAGTTGGAAGAGATTCAACTAATATTTCTCAAATTAAAACTTAAGGTATGGAATTTATGTTTAATTTGTGTAGAATCTTCACATTACACTTGAAATTAAAGATGAAATTGAAATCAAAATCATGTGATTAAAAGGAATTAGCAAGAAGATAAAGAAAATTAGGCTAGGCTCATGTTTATGGAAGCTAATTATTTTGAGTTTGATTTTATAATCTTGCATGAAATTAAGTCCTATTGTTACATGCATGAGGGAATTCTATGAGTATTTGAATCTATGGCGGTGTTTGGCATCAGGCTTGCCAGGCTATTTTAGCCTCAAATTTGAAAAAAACCATGAAGCCTTTACTATAGTTGAGGGAGAGACGTTGAGGCCGACTGGATGTCACTCACTGGGTAAAAAGACCTTTTTACCTTTGGTTGCTCGTATCCACAAACCCAAAAGACAACTAATCATAAGGCCTTTCATCTCTCTCATTTGTATCATCTCTACCTTGGGTGTGAACAAAGGGTTTGAGAGAAGAGTAAGGTTTCTCTCTCCGGCGACTCTTACTCTGGCGGAACTTGGACGTAAAGACCCACCAACTAACTGTTTAACGCGCCGATCGTCGAAGATTTGCGATAGGTAGGGTATACTGACCGTATTTTTGTGTTTCTTCTTCGTTTTCGAACTTGATCTTGCCGGTTTTGAACCTATTGTTTAAGATCGCATTGTGATTTGGTTAGTATTGCTGCTATTTTGTTTTTATTTCTTTCACCAATCTGCACCGATGAACATTTTTTCCTCCTTTAGTTATTTTGGGTTTTTTTTTTGGTTGTTCCAACTTCGGTGGTTTAGTCGTCATGAGACTACAAAATAGGGCAAAACCATCACCGTTGATGTAATAACCCTCATCACTGATCACCAATTAATTACCGATGACTGCTAAACTGAGAATGATTATGATTGGTGACTGAACCGACTGGATTACTGAACTGACTGGATTACTGAACTGACTGACTGAAATCTGAAACTGAATTGGTTGCTTGTATCTGTTTGAATTGCATTTTATCTGTTTGACTGTTTAATTATCCGTTCATGTCTTTATGTTTGAAATGCAAATTGAAGGCCTTATCGGCGGCCGAATCCGAAATTGATTGACGTTCTGTGTTAATTAGAATTTATGTAATTTTATGGTATATTTATTGGAAAAGTGATTTGGTATGATTAAATTAGATTAAAATAAGCTAAATTGCAATAGTTGGCTTAATTACAACCTTGCCATCCCTAGTGGGCCACCTAGGCCACACACTTAGAGGCTTGTATACATGTAAACAAAATATTTCATCAGCCATTTCTTGTGTTCAAACCGACCTAGAGAGAGAGAGTAGAAGACTGGAGTGATTTCACCTTGTAAGGCTTGGAAATTGAGAGGATTGGAAGAGTTCTTGATCATTTGAGCTTCTAGACTTGGAACTGAGGAATCTTGGTATGATTTTCATCCTCTTAATTGTGTATTTAAGTGGTATCTAGCATGGATCATGGTAGATTAAAGAGTTAAGTCATGAATTGGTTGTAGAGTGTTGTATTTTGGCTTAATTCATACATGCATGTGTACATTGTAGAGTTTTGAGTTGATTTTATGGAAAGTTGTTACATGCATGTTCAAGTTCTTGCTAAGGATCATGAAATCATCTTGTTCTTGGAGATTTGAGCTCATTTGAGCAAGCATTGAAGATGTAAAATGATTTAAATTCATGCATGTTTGCATGTTCTTCATGTTCATGAAAATTGGTTTGAAATTGGGTTTAAATTAACTCACCCTTGGGCCTTGATTTCTCAAATTGAGCTTTGAAACTTGTTGTATATTGAGTTTAGATGTGTTTTCCAGAATTTGGGCTCAAGAGGTCGAGTTTTGAGCTTAGGAATGCTTGGTTTGAGCTTGGGAGGCAAATCTGGAAATTCCAGAATTTGGCTTCTACGCTCGAGCGAAGGATTCTACGCTCGAGTGACCACCATTTACTCTGAGCACCGCTCGAGCGAAGGAATGGTGGCTCGAGCGTAAATTTCAATCTCTCAGAATCTTGGTGCACGCAGACGCACGCTCGAGCGAGAGAACCTACGCTCGAGCGAGGACTGTGTCTTACGCTCGAGCGAGCGTCGAGTGAGCATCGAGCGGAGTTTTCCAACATCCAGTACTTTTTGCATTTTTGCAGACCGCTCGAGCGGGGAATTCCACGCTCGAGCGACCCTACTGTTTTGGCATGCTCGCTCGAGCGAAGAAATCCACGCTCGAGCGAGACCCTTATTTTCTGAAAAATTCTGAAAATATTTTCTAAGTGCATCTTTGCATCCTCATCCCATCCTAGGCATTCTTAGGCCTAGTTTAAGGCATCTTAATGAGGATATAGATGTAGAACCACACCGAGGCAATTTAGGGATTAAGTTATTACTTTTCCCAACTGTGTAGCTTAGTGTGTGTTCAATCTGTTAACTGTGTAGGCTCGGCTTTCCGAGAGGACGCTCTAGCTCACCGTAGCCCAGAACTCTGTGAGTAACAATTGTGTAAAGATATGTTCAAAATGATTATCTTCGGAATACTGAACTGAACTGTTTACTGAACTGATATTGTTTACTGAATGAATGTATGTCCTATATTCTGAACTGTACTGTGGCATACTTAGCACCTACTGTTTACTATTACTGTTACAGAGATCTCTGTCGGTTCCCTCGTTGGAACCACTACTGTTTACTGATTGATGGCCATCATTTACTGTTCGGTCTTTAAGACCTACTGTTTATTGTTATGCCAATGGATGTATCACATATGACTGTTTACTGTACTGAACAACTGATATACTGATTTAATGAACTGTTTTCATTACTGTAAGGACATTCATTCTAAATCTCTTTACGCATTGTGTTATTCACTGGGCTTTAGCTCACTGCTCATATATATATATATATATATATATATGTAGGTGTACAGGCACCGGACCAATGCTAGAAGCGTCGGGGTAAACTCCAGTTTTGTCAAGCCAACCACTGTGCCTCACTGCGAGGTTCTGAGCCTGCCAAGCTAAGGCTTAGGGGTGTTTTATTTCCCCGTTTGTCTCGGTACCGTTTTGTATTACTGTATAGACTGTGTTGTACTGTTTAGTAGGGATTAAGTCCCTGTACTGAATGATTGTAAATGTTGTGCATAACCGTTCTGTACTGAAGGTTTATATGTATGAAAAGTCTTTTTGCATACAGACTATCACAGCTCATTGGACATTGTCTATTTACTGTATTGGCTTCCGCCATGCCCCTGTACTCTGTTTTACTGTATTACTGGATTTTATTTCAAATTGATTCAATTAATAATATTGTTAGTGTTTTTTAAGGAAAATTATCACTAAATTTGTTGAAATTAACTAACTAAATTAAATAAGTTTATAATTTTGTCTTTAAAAATATGGCATGTGACACTTGTGTACATATTTTTTATAACAAATGTTAAGAGTTATAATCAATTGGACTAAATTGAGATAAAATTATAAATTCAGGATCAAAATCGAGCCAATTGAAAGTACAAGGACTAAAATGACAGAAGGAATAAAATATAGAGACTACCGTCATAATTTGTCCAAAAATTAATATTTGTATTCTTATATAAGACATGGTGATAGTGAGTTATATTTATACACATTGTTCTATTGAATCAATAAACTTAAGTGGTGAAACAAAATAAAAGAAATAAAACCAGTAATAAATAATATTTCTTGTTTTCTATTAGACTTTATATTTTATCGTATCAAACGCCCCCAAAAAAATGTATACGAAACAAACGAAGTGTAATAGGGTATTGAATGGTGTGGTGACAGTTGATCATCGAATTAGGATGATAATTGATGACATTAAATACCAAACAATCGCAATCAGTAACAGGGATGTCGAATGGTGCCGTCCCTGTTGATCATCGAATTAGGATGATAATTGATGATACTGAGGATGTTTTTTGTTCTTTGTGATTCTCTATCTAATATAATTCTCTGCTATCTTTGTAAAAAAAAAAATACAAACGAAGTGTAAGATAAATTCTTAAAATAGTTTTAACCCGGTAAACAGGGCTGGTCAGACGGCCAAATAGGTTCTCAATTTTCAAGCACGGAGTGACATTTGTTGAGGACACATGATTCCACATTGCATTTTTACAAATGTCAAGCAATGGGGGTTGTTGAGTTCAAAATACTATATGTATAAATACTAGTACTAGTTTGTGGATTAATGAGACCTGTATTCAACACTTTCTTTGAGTTTTCTTAGCCTCAATTTGAATTCCCACACTAACACACAAGCATATCTTATTATTGTTCAAAGTAAGAAAGCAAGATGAACCAAAACCAGAACACTGCATACCAAGCTGGCCAAGCCAAGGGCCAGGCTCAGGTGAAACCACCACCACCCCCCCCCCCCCCCCCCCTATTTCAATTTTTTGTATTTTTTTATTTTTACCGAAACTCTCTTGAGTCTCCCATTTTGAATCCCACTCCCATTTGAGATTCAATAATCCCCATATGGAGATACTACGTCTGGACGAACTATTGGTTCGATTTTCAATTTTCTCACCCAGATTATGTATTTTGTTAGATTATGAGTCCAATCTCTTGATATCATGTTCCCAAACAAACATGGCCTTAGAAGCTATACTATCTTCATATTTTCTTACCCAGATTATGTATTTTGTTAGATTATGAGTCCAATCCCTTGATATCATGTTTCCCAAACAAACATGGCCTTACAAGCTATATTATTTTCTTATATGAAGCCCTACAATGGATTCGATGGTTCCTTTTTGCAATGGTGATAGCACGACCATATGAACACAAGGTTGATAATAGTGGTAGTGATAACGTGTTCTTATATGCTTATTTCAGGAGAAGGGTAGCCAAATGATGGACAAAGCAAGCAATGCTGCTCAGGCTTGTAAAGATTCAATGCAAGAGGTACAAAATTATGGTTATAATAATAATAATAATAATAATAACAACGCTATACAAATTCACAAAACTTAAGTTTTTAATTTTTACGAACTGATGTGGTAATCATTGAATGCTTTTCTTTTAAATCACGAAAAAATGAGCCCAATGTTTTTTTTTTTTGGTGCCACATCAGTCTGTAAAAGTTGTTTCCTATAAAAAGAAAACAAAACAAAAAAATCATCCATACACTTGAGATAACTATGAGGTCTGATTAATCGAATTTTGTTTGGATGAGTCTCATATGGAAATGTATGCAGACTGGGCAGCAAATGAAGGCTAAGGCACAAGGGGCTTCTGATGCAGTGAAAGATGCTACTGGAATGAAGTGAATGTGAATGGATATACTACTACTATTTTGGAGCTTCTCTCAAGTTTTGATTTCTTTTTCTTCATTTATTTTTTTTTTTTTTGCTTTGGGGGAGATAATTGCCTGATATGCTCTTCTTGAAGAGCAGGTATTTTGTTTTTTGGTTTTAATTTCAAACAAAGAGAGCTCTCTCATGCATGGAGCTCCCAGCCTAGCTATGTTCATTTTCTCAAGTTTTCCAATGTACTTGGACAATTGCCCTGTTTGGTAGGGCTTATTTCCAACTTATTTCAGCTTTTAGCTTAATTTAAGCTATTTTGATGTGTTTGGTTCAGCTTAACAATACAACTTATAACTTTTTATAAGTTAAAAATCAACTTATTCTTTGAGTGGGGAGGAGAAACTTAATTTATAAGTCAAAAATCAGCTTATATTCACAGTTATAAGTTATAAGCTATTAAGGTATAAATTATAATTACTTTTTCACAATTCTACCAAACAAGACCAATATAATGAGCTTTCTTTAGCTATTCCCTCTACTAGTCTAGCATTTTTCAAGTTTCCACAATTCACAATTAATATATGTTATTGGGTTGATTCATAACCCAACAGCCGAGGCATAATAAGATTGTGTTTGCAATTTGAATTTATAGAGGAAAAAAAATGGTTAAATCATACTTTCCATACAATCCTGTTTTTCCGGAAGTGGGGACGCTGCGGGCTGCGCAACGACTGTTGTGTGGTAAAATAGACCCATTTTGAGATTTTTTTTAATAATTTGAATCGTTTACATTTTACAACACATTAAGTAGAAGATACTTACAAAAAATTAAGTTAATCGGATATCGTTTATCTATTCATCCACTCACATTTGTATCTACAAAAATAAATAATAATTGTGATTTAAAGTATTAAAATGAATACAAATGTGAGTGAAGGAATGGGTAAAGGATATCTGATTAACTTGATTTTTTGCAAACATGTTTTACTTAATGTTTTCTAAAATGTAGACAATTTAGATTATCAAAATAGATCCCGAAATGGGCCCATTTCGCCCTTTCAATTCTAGCTTCTTTTTTTTTTATTTGTTTTATTTTTTTAAAGAGCATTTATATAAATCTATTTTCACCTACTTATATTTCATTTAATCTAAATTATTTTTTTATATTTCAATAAATTTTATGCGTGATATAGTTTCCAAAAAGCCCTAATAATAATAAAGTGAAACACTTATTAATGTTTACATTGATTGTGACAACCCCACCATGTATAATGATTAACACTTAATTAATTAAGGAGATTTGAATTTAAATTATCAATTATTCTAATTTAATTTGGGATTTATAAAAATTATGAAAACTGATTCGTATATGACTCTATTGATGATTTATTTTAGAATTAGAAATTGAAAGCCTAAATTGCTCAAGAGAGTACAATTGGTGAATTGAATTATTTTAATTTTGAGTATCCGACCATATGGGAGTTTAATTAAATATTCGATTTAAATTTATAAAATTGAGATTGGTTAATTGGGTCTGAATTGGAGCTAATTAAGCTACGAGGATTGGGAAGTAAGATTATTATGAGTTAAATTATTTATGAGGTGTTCAATTGAATATATAATTTATTGACGGAAATCTTGAGGTAATCTGAAATTGAAGCCTTAATAATGTGAGAAGCCAAAATTGATGATGAAAATAAATTTAATTTGATATTTGGAGCCTTTTGGAAGTTTGATTAAAAACCTAATTCAAATTGATAGATTTGAATATAATTAATTGGGCTATAATGGAAGTCAATTAGACTAATTAAATCATATGGGACTGGTGATTAGTTATGATTAATTTAATTATATGTTAATCAAGAGTTATTAAGATTAAGTATTGCTTAATTAAATTAATCCTAATCATAAATTGAATTGTGGAATAATCTAGAATTATGTGTGGGTGTGGGTGTGCTGAGAAATCCATGTGGGGCTACTGAGAAATCTAGTTGTATATGTGTGTGAGTGCCGTGTTGGAGATTGAGAAAAGGTGCTAGTGTGCTGTGTTGTCAACAAGAGAGGTGTGCATGTGTATATTATACTGTTTTCAAAAGGGGATAACTGAACCCGTTTCTCATTGCTAAAGAAGTATGGAACAGGGAGAAGAAAACCCCGCGCGCGCAAGAGAGAGAGAGAGAGAGAGTTTCTGGAACAAAGAAAACAAAAGAGAAGAAGAGATTAAAAGGAGAGCTCAAGGTTTTGAAGGAAGAACAAGAAGAGTTGGAAGGGATTCAACTAATATTTCTCAAATTAAAACTTAAGGTATGGAATTTATGTTTAATTTGTGTAGAATCTTCACATTACACTTGAAATTAAAGATGAAATTGAAATCAAAATCATGTAATTAAAAGGAATTAGCAAGAAGATAAAGAAAATTAGGCTAGGCTCATATTTATGGAAGCTAATTATTTTGAGTTTGATTTTATAATCTTGCATGAAATTAAGTCCTATTGTTACATGCATGAGAGAATTCTATGAGTATTTGAATCTATGGCGGTGTTTGGCATCAGGCTTGCCAGGCTATTTTAGCCTCAAATTTGAAAAAAACCATGTAGCCTTTACTATAGTTGAGGGAGAGACGTTGAGGCCAGCTGGATGTCACTTACTGGGTAAAAAGACCTTTTTACCTTTCGTTGCTCGTATCCACAAACCCAAAAGACAACTAATCATAAGGCCTTTCATCTCTCTCATTTGTATCGTCTCTACCTTGGGTGTGAACAGAGGGTTTGAGAGAAGAGTGAGGTTTCTCTCTCCGGCGGCTCTTACTCCGGCGGAACTTGGACGTAAAGACCCACCAACCGACTGTTTAACGAGCCGATCGTCGAAGATCTGCGATAGGTAGGGTATCCTGACCGTATTTTTGTGTTTCTTCTTCGTTTTCGAACTTGATCTTGCTGGTTTTGAACCTATTGTTTCAGATCGCACTGTGATTTGGTTAGTATTGCTGCTATTTTGTTTTTTTTTCTTTCACCGATCTGCACCGATGAACATTTTTTCCTCCTTTAGTTATTTTGGTTTTTTTTTTGGTTGTTCCAACTTCGGTGGTTCAGTCGTCATGGGACTACAAAATAGGGCAAAACCATCACCGTCGAACTAGAAGTGTTTTTGTTTTTGATTTTGTTTTCTTCCTTCAAAATCGTTTGTGCATATACAATTTTTTTTTTAAAATTTTTTGTCCTGTGACGAGCTTCTTTGCCGTTTTGCTGAAATTAGTATGGGAAACAAACACTAACTTTTTTATTTAATTTTTTTATTTGATTTTTCGTATACTCTTTTGGTCTACTGAAATGAGTATGGCAAACAAACACCACCTAAAAACCAATTACTCTGATAGAAAATCTATTGGCACAGTTCTCTCTCTTTCTCTCTCTCTCTCTTTCTCTTCTTTTTTTTTTTAAATTTTTTTTGAATTTGTTTGTATACTCTTCTGTTCTCTAAAACGAGTATAGCAAAATAAACACCAATTTTTTTATTTGATTTTCTGTGTGTACTCTTCTGGTCTGCTAAAATGAGTATGGCAAACAAACACCACCTACAAACCAAATTAGCCAATACAAAATCTATTGGCACGGTTCTCTATTTTTCTTTTTCTTTTTTAATTTTGAATTTGTTTGTATACTCTTCTGTTTTGCTCAAATAAGTATGGAAAAACAAACACTAATTTTTTTATTTGATTTTCTGTGTGTACTCTTCTGGTCTACTGAAATGAGTATGGCAAACAGATACCACCTAAAAACCAATTCCTCTGATAGAAAATCTGTTGGCACGGTTCTCTTTTTTTTTTTAATTTTTTTTATTTTTTTGTATACTCTTTTGTTCTGCTCAAATGAGTATGGCAAAACAAACACTAATTTTTTTATTTGATTTTCTGTGTGTACTCTCAAAGTCTGCTGAAATGAGTATGGCAAAACAAACACCACCTAAAAACCTATTTTTCTGATAGAAAACCTATTGTGAAAATCTATTGGGCACAATTAATACCCTGATTGTTTTTTGGTTTCTTGTTATTTTTTTAAACTCTGTTCTTCTAACACATTTTTTTGATAAATCCGTGCTTCATAAATTTAAGTTGTTCATTTAATCTGTTTTGCTGTTGCAATGGTGTGGTTATAAATGAATTACCTATTTATTCAATATGTTGTTCTGGTAAAAATGAACTGTTGTTATAAATTAATTACCTATTCATTCAATTTGTTCTACTATTATAAATTAACTGCTGGACTCTAAATTTCAGCAAATGTACATGTATTGTAAATTTTAACCTAATCTGTGCTTCTATTGTAGTCATGTTTGTTTTGTGTGTAGTAATATGTATTGTGTGTCTGTTCTTCAAACACGAAACATTTCAATTAATATACTCGGAAATATGAAAAGACCATCCCACAGCTAGTTGTAATACACTTTTTCATGTCATTATTGCCTTTGTTGTCTCCGGTGTTGTTCCGTGTTCCAAAACAGCGGATGGCTTCCTCTTTTTCCACTACTATGTCGACATGGCCACGACGCATGTGTGCTTGTGGCTATGGCCATTGGTTTGTGAAGGTCTCAAGATCTCACAAAAATCTTAGTCGTGCATATTATGTTTGCCCCCGGCCCGTGGTGAGTTGTAACAAATGATTATTTCTCACTCCATATATGTTTGCAAACTGTAATTCCCATAACTAATAAGTGTTACGTGTCTTACTCATTAGCAATGTGTTAATTGGATTGGTTGGTGTGACGAATCAGGGAGACGGAGCCCCGACCATGACTCATCAACAACCGATGTCATGCAGTTACGAGCTGATGTCCTGCACATTATTAATACTTTGCGTGTAATGAAAATAGTGATTTGTGTGTTGTGCATCATGGTCATCATCTTATTACTGTGAATGTAAAGTCCATAGTTGATATAGTTATTTATTACCCTTGTACATAAGTAATGTTTTGAAGAAGTACTACTTTGAACAAGTAATTGCATTGTCATCATGTTTATGTAAACGCTATATGCTTTTAGTAATTATCGTACTGTTTTTGTTATATGTTGTTGCTGTTATCTTTTGCATACATGTTTTGGTTCAGAGTGTATTGTGCACATGCATTCGTCAACTGGCTACTAATGTGTAAAACATATGTGCTCCCACATTAGTATAATGACTGGAACACGGTCGTCCCCTCATACACCGTCTAAAAATAAAAGGGTTGGCCCATCAGGCCTAGAAGGATTTGTTGATGACGTGGATCATGCACATAAGGCGACCTGGGACAGTGCAGCTACAACAATCTTCCTAGAGTGCGTTAGGGACGAAATATTAACGAGCTGTTAGGTAGGTACAACCATCACCGTCGCTGGGTACAAGGAACTTGCAATCAAATTCGCTAAGGGCACGGGTAGATGTCATGAAATGAAACAGTTGAAGAACAAGTACGGCAGTTTGAAAAAGGAATAGCTGGCTTGGAACAAGTTGATGGACAGCAGCAAGGGTGTCACTGGCATTGGGTTTGACAAGGAAACCGGGTTGTTCATAACGTCTGAAGATTGGTGGGAAAAGCTTAAATCGGTATATACCAAAATAAATGTTATTGTACGTAATAAATTATTTCACTTCCATGGCAACATGTACGTCTTAGTAAATTTCTTCATTGATTGTCTCATGTTATTTTCTAGAAAATTTGTCACCATTTGCTTCTTAAAATTATTTTTTAACTTACAAGTGTTTGGGTGTACAGTGAAACTTCCACGTTTTTTTAAATAAATTATTCAACATTTACTCTACAGTGAAACTGTAATGTTCAACTCAGTGAACCACCAATTATTTCAGCAACAACATAAAAAAAGAAAAAGAAAAAAGAAAATACACATAAAACGAAAAAATCAAAGACAAATTCCAGCAAAAAAAAATATTCAACACAGTGCATATACAAATATGTTTTTCAAAGCCATTTTCATGTGATTGGTCAATAATATCAGCAAAAGCCAAATTGTTGAAAGCAATGCATCTATGGATCCAAAGGAATAAGTATGTAAGGATGAAAATGTTAACTTAAAATGGCAGTACATGAAACTGGTTAGTAATTTGTTCATTGATTGTGCCATGTAGACTAGTTTGTAAAAAAGTGGATAACACATGTTATTGTAACAGTTTCTTTTGTTATCAGTTTTCATTTTTTTTTTCCCCCAGACAAACAAGATCGCATACAAATTCAAGACCAAACCATTCGAGCATGAAGCTTTGATGTGCGAAGTATTCACCGGTGCAGCTGTGACTTGTAAACATCATTGGACGCCCGATGAAAAGGCTGTGGACGTTGGCGACGGTGAATCCAATTCAGTGGACTCTCCTGGGTTACAGCCATTCACCAAGCCATACAGACCGGCCATTGACTCACCTTCAAACTCCCCCACCGTTCATCTTCATAAAGCAAACCCTGGCAGAAAGAGAAAAAAAGGAGGTAGTACAAGTGGAAAGTCCAAAAAGATCTCAAGTGGAGCATCGGTGCTTGCGGACAATTTCAACCATCTGTTTCAGGCGGTTCAGTCACAGAAGCACCTTACGATGAGGCACAGAACTAGTGCATCGCAAAAATATGGCATTGAGGCATGTATGCAGAGGATTATGACTATCTCGGACTTCATCAGTACCCCATTATTCTATTTTGCCTGCATTGCGTTAGAGAACACGGATTACCGGGAAATACTGATGTGCATTCCAAATGATGAGAATGTAGTCAGTTGGCTTGCGGCATTGCAGGCTTCAAAAGGGCTGTGACTATTTGGTTGTGGTACGTTAGGCCAAAATGGGATCGGAAATGGTTTGTTGCAGTGTGGTTTTGGTGGACAAGTTCTATTGGTATCTTTGTTTTTGTTTTTTTTGGCACTTTGCTTTAGTTACTTTTGTGGCACAATTCAATAGATGCAAACGCTACCTACTTTTGTGTTATGCAATATGGAATCATGGGTTACCCTTTACTTTTTTCAATTGTGTTTGTTTTATGGTTGAATGTAATGTAATGGATCAGTGTCCATATTCGGTATACTCATGTAGATGGTTATTATTATTATTAATTTTTTTTTTATAAAAATAGTTTTCAAATGTGCTCAGTTTACAAGTGGACAATTGATGTGTGTTATATGCCTTGTCGGATTCGTCAATTGCCAAATGTGGAACGGTCAATATAGCAACCATCGAAATTATGATAATGTCATAGTCGAACTAGCTAAAGAATAGGAAGATGTAGAAAAAAACATAATCGGTGACGCTGCGCAGTATGCAATGGCATATTACCTGAAGTACATGGAGAAGATCCCATGTCGAACTTCTATTTTGACCGGTCGTGCGTGAATTCAAGAATTATTTGATGGGCACGTAGGCAGGTATGAACAAAATTTCCATATGTCGCTGGAAGTGTTTCAAGCATTGTATGACACATTACGTGATGACTTTGGTTTATAGGTACCTAAAAGACCACATGGATTACACATTGAAGAAAGTGTTGCGATGTTCATCCATACATTGGACGGCTGCGCTAACCGAAAAATTCAAGAACGGTTCCAACACTTAGGAGAAACTGTGTCGCAACATTTCCATGCAGTGTTGGAAGCAATGAAGTTGTTCACAGAAGAGCATTGTAAGCCCAATAGGGATCAAAATAATAGGCATCCATATTTGTGATCCAGAGGCAAATACGTGCCATTCAAGATTAGCATTTCAGTTGCCATTTTCAGTTGCTTTTCATTTATGTGCTGTATGTGAACCTCATGTGTTGTGCAGCATTGTATTGGAGCATTGGACAGTACGCATGTAGAAGCCGTGTTGCCTGCCTGTGATGCCGGCACATATTACGGTCGCAAAGGGTATCCAACCCAAAACATACTAGCAATATGCGACTTTGACATGTGCTTTATTTTCATATCTTGTGGTTGGGAAAAGAGCATGCATGACAGTCGCATATTCAAGGAAATAATTGAGAACGAACATGCACCGTTCCCGCACCCCCAGAAAGGTAAGACATTTGACATTAAGTACTAGTTAATAAATTTGTTGTATGTACGTTAACCTGATTGAGCAAATATAGGTAAATATTACCTTGTGGATGTGAGATATCCAAACAAGAAGGGGTATTTGGCACCATTCAAAGGGTCATCTTGGTATCACCAAGCACAGTTTCGGGATCACGGACGACCCGATAACCCAAGAGAATTGTTTAACAAGGTGCACATCTTTGAGGAGCGTGGTGGAGAGGACTTTTGGAGTATGGAAATCATGCTGGAAGTTTCTCAAAGACATGTCGGACTATGGCTTTGCGTCGGTGCAGGTGCCATTGGTTGGTGCTTCAATGGCGTTACACAATTTCATCCGTAGACACGAGATAGCTAGTAACACCAACAACGAACATGTCAGATGGTCGTCAATTCCGGATGACATGCCCACTGCAGAAGGAGGGAAAAATATGGATGATGACCTCATGGTTGGGGATACGGATGTGGATATGGCTAGAGTTCGCGTTCTCATCCGCGCCCATTTGTTTCACATATGAAATCAAGGACTATTGTGAAATGCTTGTTCTGTATATGAAAGTTGTTGTATGGTGTCATAGTTTCATGCACGCACAATGCCTTTTATTTATGGATGCATGGTCTTTGCAAAAACTGAAACAAATTATAACGGACTTAATTATGGGAACTAAAATTGGTCGATTGTCTTCTGTTATTCTAATTTAATTTCCAATTCCTGTATGGACAATGGAAATGTGTTGCAAATTTATATATTTTTTTAAGTACTACATTTTATCATTTACTATTTAAATGTAGATTGCCTTCGTAATTTTTTTTTTTTTTAAATTAACTGTTGGTAGAAGTGAAGGTCAAACTTGGTAGCCACAGTTGTCTTTTTCTGTAAAGTTTTATTTGACAATCATACCTAAATTGACTAAATTATCTCAAATTCAACATTTCCCCTTTCTTTTTTTTCTTTAAATATCAATTGTAATAATTATATTTTTTGTATTAGTAATGAATTTGAAAGAAAGGTAAGATATAAAATTTATATTATTTATTTCTTTAATTTTCCAAATGAGACTAATGTTTTGAAATAATAAAAATTCGAATAACAAAATTAATATTTTGGTACAGAGAAAGTAATAAGTTTTCGATATTCATTTCTATAGTGAGAATTGTTGGTATTAATATTGGTTGATTTATTAATTAATATACAAATTTTATTATGAATATGTGCATTGATATCATATTTTTATTAATTTATTAGAAACAAATTTTTGAACCCAATTGTAATACACATGACCGGTAGTGGCAGCAAAGTCATGCCACGTGGAAAGCTGCCCCTTTTTTTTTATAAATTGTTGTAAGGGCAGTTTGGTCAATTTACATTTCACCATCATTTCAAATCCATTTTTCCATACAATAACTCAAATAAAAATCCATCACATCTTCCCAAACATAAAAACTAAAATAGCTTACTAAAATAATTAAAAAGTCAAAAAGCCTAAAAAATAGCCACTTCCCAAACACCCACTATATTTACATGCATCATGGATTTTGAAGAAATTGAGTCATTTAAGTTCATATTTTGAAGAGAAAAATGAAATGTTTTATGAAAATCAAGTTTATGGAAATTTAAAATTAATCCTAAAGTTAGATAAAGTTTTGATTTTGATTATTAACCCATGCATGTAATGTAATTTAAGAGTTTTGTTTAATTTAAACAAATTTTGAAATATATTAAATTAGTTAGTTTTATTTGAATTACATATATTCAATGTTTGCTAGGAAATTGACAAGAAAATGAAGAATTGGAGCTAAGATCAAGTTTATGAAGTTAAATTATAAATTAATTATTTTGAGTTTGATTTCAAAAGTTATTGTTAAATTAAGCTCCATAAATTACGTGCAACAAAGATTTATTAAAGATTGATCATGGCTCATAATTATTTTCATATTTTGGTGAATTTTGCATGAGTTTGAAATTGGGTTTGATATACAGAAAATGAATTAAATCTAAAATTGGACAAATTAATAAATAAATTATAATTTGAATTTGGCAATTAAGAATTAATTTGACCTTAATTTGAATTTCATATATGTAGATGTTTTTCTAAGAGTCTTATAGCTTTAATTTCATATTTTGTAAGATAAAGGGAAAAAAAAAATTTGAATCGTTATATTCATGAAGTTATAGCTTTAATCTTGACAAATTAAGGAGGGTTTTGCATTAAGATTTGAAAATTAGTTATGTGTTCATATTTATTAATGACATTACATGTTTAAATATGCATGAATCTAAATTTTGAAATGAAATTTGGAAGCTATATCTTCATTGTTGGAACTCAGAAAATTTACAGACCGCTCAAGCGAACATTTTGAGCTTCCAATATTTTTACAGACAGTACAGTCCGCTTGAGCGACCAAATGGTGGCTCGAGTTGTCAGGCTATTTTCAGCATATTTTGAAAAATCACATTTTGTTTATATTTTCATCTTATCTTCTAGACATGATTTATGACTCAATGAAGATTAATAAGCTAACAATCAATATAAATTAGTTGATTAAAGAATAAGTCATTAACTTAGTAGTAATTGATTAAGAAGCCGAGTAAGAAATTGGTTTAGTTAAAAAAGAATGATTTAGTGATAGAAGAATATGTGAAATGATAACTTGATTCATTTGACTAAAGAAAGAATAAGTGTAGTAGACTTTCGGATTATTCAAACAGAAGACAAGAGAAGTCAAGTTTGATCAAGGAAGTAATATTGTGTTTCAATGTGTATATAATATGTGTTTGTGTAGGTCATGCGCTTTTGTTTGCCTGATCTGTTTGATCTGCTTCTGCAGTTATCTGTGAATAATAACTTAGTAAAGCTATGTTCGATATGAAATACTTTCTGAACATTATGATATGACATGAACTATTTCTGAATGATACAAAAAGCTATTTTGTGATACATAAATGATGATCCAATTCTTTGAAATGTCTTTTTGGTATCTTTTGCAGAGGCCTTCGCCCGGGAAAATAATATTGTGGCTTATGGTCATAAGGCCCTCGCCCAGGGGAAATAATACCGTGGCCCAGGCCCTTGCTCAGGAGAAATAATACCGTGGCCCAGGCCTCATCCGGAAGAAACAATACCGTGGCATAGGCTCTCGCCCGGGGAAAACAATATCATAGCCCATGTATGAGATATGTTACCAGGTACCGAATGTTCCATTATGGAACTTGATGACTTGATATGCATAACCAATGTGATATGTAACGCTAAAGGAAGTACCATATATGATTTGAATATGAATATGAATATGAATATGACTCTGTTTCTGTTACAAATATAAGCATGACTATATTTCTAATTTGATAAGGGATTGAAATCTAATTTCTAAATCTGTAATGGATATCATTCATTAAAATCTTTACTCTGTTATTATTCACTGGATTCCAGTTCACTGTAATATTTATGTATATCAGCCAACCTATGTGCCTCCCGTGGAGGTTCCGGATACGTCAAGTGTTTATGGCTATGTGCATAGAGTTCAAGCTTTGTTTTCTTGTCTTGGTTTAACAAGTGATTTTGCTTAATCTGTACTTAAAGCTAAGTCCCTTTTTGTCTAGCCTATATATATGATGATGTGTAAATATATGTACATAAGTTTAAAAGTTTACGTCTTATATAAGTCTGCATAGCTCAATGGACGTTGTATATTTATTATTTACTCCCGCTAGTCCCTAATATTATGTTAATCTGTCTCAGAGGCCTTCAGTAATCTCAAGATTACTGGCCGGTTACGATACTAAACCTATAGGGATGGGTTTGGTTTGGGTTGGGGTTGTGACATTGACAGTGTAAATATTCCATGATATATTTCATGGTTGTTTAGGATAAACTAAATAAGTGCACTTTTTGACTTTTTACGAAAAAGATATACAGAAAAATAGAGAAATGATGTGACCAAAAAAAGATAAAAAGATCAAAAGTGTGCTTATATAGCACACCCTAAACAAGCTCAATGTTCACATCGCCAAGTTGCTAAGAATTTAAAAAATATTTATAAGGGTAAAATTATCCATAAAATATCTTAAATATAAAAATTAGAATTTGGTGAATCAAATATTCAAAATAATAAGACTTATTAAAATACAAGAATATATAGGAGTACTTAAAAGAAATTTTTTTAATAAATTATTATTTTTTCAAATATTATTTTTAGATTTTCTATTTGTATAGAGCACTACCATTTTGGAAGTAAAATGAATTCGTTTGGGTTGTATATCTTAGTTTAGGAGTAAACCAAAAGGCATTCGGTCCATAAATTCAAATTTGAATTTTGTTTGACGAGAGGTCCAGGCGTAAGGACAAGGCGTAAGGACAAGCATAGATAAAATGAACAAAACACCAACGTATATATTGTATCACCACCTACCATTCCGTTTATTCTCAACCTCTCTCTCTCTCTCTCTCTCTCTCTACTCGAATAGAAACCCTAGTTGAAAGAGGATGGAGTCCAGCACCGTTGTTGGCGACAGGAGTCCATGCGGCATTACAACAGTCCATTTTTCTCAACAACGGAGAGTCCATTTCATCAAAGTCAAGCATTGAGTTCTTCGAGATCGTGGCAGATTCCGAATCTAGATCTTCCAGATATGGAGCTTCATGAAGTTAGAGAAGGAAAAGAGGAGCTGAATTTGTCTTCGCTCAGGCTTTGTGAGGGTCACCAACGAAGTCTCAAGACCATTCTTCATTTTGGCCATCAAATTGTTGCTTTTAGCTTTTTGGCACAAATTGTTTTGAAAACATGGTTAAAAGCAAATTTTTTATGTTTTTTGAGTCACATCTCTTATCTACTTTTTCACATATTTTTTCAAAAAAGTCAAAAGAAACTAAAAAATCAACTTTTAACTTAGAGTTTGTTTTGAAAAATGTTAAATAAGCTGATTTTTTTCTTATTACAAAAAGACGTGCAAAAAATTTCAATTGTTGGGCCATTGGTAGTTAGAGCTTAACTTGCATATAATCACAACATTTTAAAATATAATATATTAATGTTGAGTAACATTTGGATAAAAAAAGTATAACACTACTATAAAAATCAGTAACTATATCACAAATTGTTACAACTTCACTTCAAAAACTGCATATTGTTATAATCATACAAAAACAATTACGTAAAATTTATTACGAAAATTCATAATGTTCCCCAAAAAATAAGTAACAAGGTCATATCGAAGAAATTTCCTTTGCAAATTTGTCATAACAAAGTGTTCAGTGGAATTATAAACTGTGCAGATCAAAGTCCTACATTAAATGATACTTTTCTAGTGCTCAATAGACAAACGTAAATGATCGTTCATCTCGAAATTTTTCTATCCCAAAACATTCAAGTCGTTGGATCATTGAAAATCTCAAAATGTGATAATCTTAAGACATAATCCAATAAATGTGAATGTTTTAAGACAAAGGAAGTAGAAAATTTGGAGACAAAAAGACTCCATATCATATATAATATATGAATTTTCACATGGCTTCCCGGTTGTACACACACAGCATAGGCACTAATGGAAGCAAGTAGTGAATGCTTAACATGATTTACCTTTACCCATTACTGCCATGGCTTTGGTCACCTAGCAGAGTGTGAGTGTTGAATCTTTTTATTAAGCACAATTCTCAGGTAAGCTTGCTATAATTTTACATGAGGACTGGCTCAAAATTTATTCTAATAGGAAGAAAGTTAGATATTGATGTTCTTATTATAACAATAACAAAAGAACGAGGAGAAGAAAAATAACCAATACGATGACTAAACTGACTTTTGTTGGCTATATCGTAGAATACCATATACATCTATAATACCAGGAGGAAACACTGGATCAGTTGCAGCTCTTACAGCAACCCGTGCCACTGAATTCACGTTCACTGGAGGTGTAAACAGAGGGCCAACCAGTGGAATTTGGTTGAGTGGCTTCGCATGTTGGAGAACCTGCAGTGGTAACCATATATGTGGTAATGTAAATAATAAAAAAGCATACTCGCATACAATGCCTCTGTGTATGGGCTAATATTTGTGAATTCCACTTGACCACAATCTAAAACCGAATGGAGGGGAAAAACATGTTAAACATCTATTATCTGAAGTTTGTCGTAAAGGATTGATGACATTGTAATGAGTTTAACAGTTTACCATCTCCAATGGAGCCCCAACAACGCCTAAAGGTAACTTCATACTCCCAACTTGACGAGTGCCATGTATAAAACCTGGCCTCAGAATGACACCTGAAAAGGAGAAATAACGAGAACATCCCTTGTATATATGTATATCTGCTCCAGACTTCAGACTTAATAGATGTACTTTATGCAAAATGATTTCACAGTACTCTATAGATTCTTCCTAATGCATAAATTATATAGCATTTTAGGATGGAGATGTTTGAGATACAATGGTGATGCAGGACTTATCAACAAATCCATCATTTAGATCACGAGAACATGGTGGAAATATCAGGGAGGTTTGAAAACAATGATGATAATAAAACACAAAGTGGTGAACCCAATGATGAAAACATTCATAGGTTAAGCAAAGCAGACCAAACAACTTAACAACACTATATTCTGATATCATACCAGAAATCATATTCTATTATCTCATAATCATTTGGAAGAAATTAATTATCTAAGAATTGTGCTAATGGTTGAGGGTATGAGAATTCCAGCAGCTTCTAAATGCACCCACTAAACTTTTCTCTACATCCACATGTACAAGTATTTATCCATAAGATAAAAATTCAACAATGCTTATGGTAGGTGTGAAGACAAATTAAGTGGGATTATTTAGGAGCACACAAAAATAACATGCACCATAATTAGTTGCAAATTTCAATTATGAATAATCAAAATTGCTATTAGTCACGATGCTCATAAGGTGATTAAAGGATCTTGTAACAAATTACAAATTTATAATTGCGCTTAGACTTGTGTTGTATTCAGTATATTAAGCTCAAACTGAACCTTCCCACAAAGAAAATGTTTCTCTGCAACAAAAAAGTCAAAAGTATATCTTATGACTTTCATTTCAATCATTCATAAGAAACAGAAAAAAGATTTTTAAGAGAAAATTGAAAGATAAGATGACCAGATTCCCTCACTGATAATAACCGTCAAAAGATACAACAGTACTGCGATTGTTGCTTGTTATGTTGATTTTCAACTGGACACTCCAGCAGCTTAGGTCCCATTACCCCAATAAAGAAACTCAAGTTCGGGTCTCCTTAACTTGCCTATTAAAGGAAAAAAATATATTTCCAATTGCCCAATTGTTGCTTACTTGGGAGAAGCTTCAATTACTTTGAGGTAATTAAACCCAAGTATACAAAATGATCAAAGGTAGCACATACAACTTGATCTTAATACGAAATTATTGCCAAAGAAATTGAAGCACAAATCCACCAAAGATGTCCTTTATGCAATGCGACACTTTTTTTTTTTTTGTGGGACACATTGACTGAATAAGAACTGTGATACTGTGCTAAATAGAGATGTCAATAATCTTGAAGAGAGAATAAGAATTTTACCTCCATATGGGAACCTAATCATTAGCTCCGTTTCAGCCGCTTTCTGCATCAGTGTATACAGGCTACATCAGAAAAAAGAGAATGACAAAGAAACTTCAAAACAAAAGAATTCAGGTATAAACTATGACAGAATTGAGATATATTGTCATATTATTGATTACATGAGAAACATGGCAGTTGTAGAAATTATTTGATGTAAATACAATCTGGAGATATTCTATATTCTGTGCATAATACTCACCTTTCAGCATTAGTATGAGTTCACATTATACATCAATGTAATTTCTTTAACTCTTTATATATATATATATATATACATGTTTTTAATTAAACTAAACAGTAGGAACCATTCAGTTCAGTGCCATCCCCTGGGTTCAACAAAACTTTTAACTGCAAAATACAAAAAAAAAAAAGAAAAAAAAATGTTTGCACATTTTATTTTTGTTTTGCATAATTTGTTTGCAGCATAAAAATAACTAGAAAGCCAAATAGTACCTTCCCCTCGTAATATCCTTGTAGCAGGAAATTTGCCAAACTAAAGTCAGCAGCAGAGATGTATACAAATCTTTTAACACCTGCACAAATTGATGCTATTAGAGATGCTTCATGCATCTTAGGCAATTTTCCAATAAACAACCAAGAAAATTTTGAAAAGCAGTCCAGAAATCTCAGCCATTTCTCTATAAACTCTGAAGTGATACTGTGTAACACTTTCTATTTTTTTCTTGTCTATAGCTGCTCAACCTTGTCAAGCACTCTCATTCCTTTTTTGCTATTCTCTTTCTACACAAATCCTGTTCAAGATTTAAAAAAGTTTCTTCTTCCATTTTCTTTTCTTTTTCTATTTGTTCTCAGTACCATGACAAATCCCTTCTAAAACTAACAAAGAAGGAAACTGGAAATGGGATTGCGGAATACCTTGTTCAGCTGCTGCTCTAATAGCATTTACATTTGCAGTCCCGTTGATTTTATACATGTGCGCGTTTGAGCCAAAACCTCCAACACATGAGATCTACAAATTTCATCTTAAATCAAGAAATGCACCAATTAAATTGAAAAAAGAGACACATGAAAACAAATAACAATAAAAATAAAGAACTTGAAAAAAAAAATACAGAATGTGAATAGATTCAGCAACAAGAAGAATACTTGATTTAATGCCCTTGAAAAGTTAATCATGTTATGGATTTTGAAAGAAACCCCAACGCATTGTGGTCAAAACGATTCAAACCCTGATTGTATCCATCGCACCACTAAGTGAACATTAAAGGAGTTACAAGGCAGTAATTTATCAAAAAAAAAATAGTTGCAAGGCAGTTGATTTAGAGGGTTTTTCATTGTTACAAGCTTCACAATGGAATCAGGTTCACTGAATAACAAAAGCCAACCAATCTAGATGTATTGTTTGGATTCAGGCTCTCAACAAAGAGAAAACTGGCTTCTGCATTGTCACAATCAACTAAATAGACAACATTTTCCCCCATACAGTTGGTCAAGACCTACGTTACACGGACTCGGGTGCGGGTATCGGATACGGGTGTGTATCTAAGGGTCGGACACTTTAAAATTAAAAATTAAGGATACGTGGATACGGATCCAAATTAGGATACGGGTACGGGGATATGTTAAATAATTATTTTTAAAATATATTTATTATATGAAGATGAGTTTAAAAAGTTTAAGGAATAATAAATTTTATTAAAAAAATAACAAATAAATAATAAATAAATTATAAACATTATTTTAGACATAAAATAAATTATATTATATATTATAAAATAAATTATTTTAATTTTAGACATAAAAATTATGTTATTTATTATATATTATATTATATAATATTTTTTTGAATAAATAATATTATATAATATGTATGTGAATAATGAATAATATTATATTAATATAGTTTATATTTTATATAATATGTATGTGAATAATGAATAATATTATATTAATATAGTTTATATTTATATAATTCAAACTATATTAGAGAAGTCGGAGAAGTCGGAGATAGACTGAACAAAAAAAGAACAGAGAGAGAGGGAGGGAGAGAGAGAGAGAGAGAAAGTGACGAAGAGCCTTAGCAGATCAGGTGACGAAGAGATTCCGAGATCGAGATGAAGGGGAAGACGACGGAGCAGTACAAGCTTCGCAGATCGCAGATCGCAGATCGCAGATCGCAGATCGATCAACTTCGCAGATCGCAGATCGAGCTTCGCAGGTTCTCGATCAAGCTTCGCAGGTTCTCTCCTTGCTCTCTCCTCTTTCGATTCTTCTGCCGTATCCGTTTCTAAGGAGCCGTATCCCGGCCGTATCCCGCACCCGTACCCGTGTCGTGTCGTGTCGACACGGGTACCTTCGAAATTCCAACGAGTCCGTGTAACATAGGTCAAGACCATAAAATCCATTTTCCCCCATTCAAATGGTCAAAATAGAATAGTTCTACTTTGCCAAGTTGAACAACTAAAAAGCAAATCTAAAGAGCAGTTGCAGTGATCAATAATCTCCACTCAAAACCTCCTCTCCAAGAATCATGCATGCTATCAGCCAAACACGCACAATCTGCCGTGAGAATGAAAATCACATGATGAGCACTCCATTTGTTTTAAAATCAAAGAACAGCAAAGTGTATAAAGGAGGTACAAAGGGGTTACAAGAATGCAGACAGGGATTATGGATGAAATAACCTATATAGTTCTCATGTCCTCTAAAATATGAACCCAATCATCTCTAAGGCATGGTTCCTCAATAATCAAGAACCTATACGACCATGTCAAATTGCTAAATGGTCAATATTAGAAGCATGTCAAAGTGGTTGTTACCTCTTAAAATGTAAAATCAAAATTTGGGCTAATTTCACCTGGTAATGAACAAGCAAAGAAGATCTGAACCCTCACCTACTTCCCTAAATTTCATTTTATAATAGAATCATACTTCCCAAGGCTACATAAGTAACAACTAAGAGAACATATACCACAGAGGTCACTCCATTCAGTGCATTCTTCAATGAATCAGATGAAAGAAGATTTCCTGTTTGAAAAAGAAAAGAGAATTACACACCATATATCCATATCTGTGACAGTCAAAATAAACATAAAAACTCCTTCCAAACCTTGATGCCAAAAGACTCTGTTCATCCAAGACTCATGTACAGACGGCCTCCCAGACCTAACAATAACAAAAATCAGCAAATAATTTTTTTATAATTTCTATTTCTTTTGAGAATGGAAGCAATTAATTTGACATATGTATATACATCAAATGAAAATATTAAAAGATATAGAAGAAAACAACATATACATGTGTGTGCATATATCTGAATATGCATATGCATAACAAACAACCACAAGCATATCCAATGCACCAGTAAGTTCTGTACCCACAAGAAGTATCGTTCTAAATGACAAACACAAAATCATGGTACAACATGAAGCTTAAGTGCCCCCAAACATCATAAATGAGAAAGTGGCATGTTCTCTGGAGAAGGATATGTGAGACCTGCCTCTATGGATGAATGGAAAAACGTTAAAGGGCATATATAAACAACATAAGGTGACATACACCAAATTGTTTAATATCTTCATGGCAAGTTCTTAACAGGAAATTATGTAAAGGGAACGCTAGAACTTTTAGTGACAACAGGAATAAGTGTAGACAAAATCAGGTTTTGTAGCTATTTTAGAAATTGAGGCAAACAAGGAAAGTCAATAACTTAGTAATATAAAAAAGAGAACATCAGAAGAGTGAAAAACATGCATAAACTAGTAAAGAGAGAAAGAAAATTTGTTTTCCTGGGGTTTTGAGTCTTCAAAAGCAAATAGGGAGAGAGAAAGACAAATGATGAAATACTTAAAAGAGTTGTTTCTACTCTTTTTCCAGCAAAAAAAAAAAAAAAAAAAAAAAAGAAAAAGAAAAAGAAAAGAGAATAGAAAAACCAAAAATTGGATTCGGAAAATCAAAAGAGAATCGATCGATTGAAGATTCACCAATTTGTCTACAATTCAACACGTAAGATGTGCATGTACCATTAAAAACAAAATATTGACAAGCTCATTGCATGAACGGCAATTTTCTAGCAACATTGAGCTGATAGGTCACTAAGTGGGTGTTTGGGAAGTGGGTTTTTATGTAGGTTTTTTTAGTTGTAGGATATTATTGGATAAAAAATTTTTAGTGTTTGGGAAGATAGTTGGGTTTTTTTGTGGTTGGATGTGATGTTTGTGAGAGAAAAAGTGAAATGATTATGGGGTTGGATGTGATATTTTGTTTGGATGTGTTTTTTTTTGTTTTGCAAAACTTTTGTCTTTTAGTGGAAAAAATGAGAAAAAAATTTGGGAACCAAGTTCCCAAACACCACCTAAGAGTCCATAACTGATTCAACAGCTAACAATAGTTAAGAGGAACACGTAAATTTACATATATTAATAGATTATAAGAATAAAATCTCTAACCTCACCCTTTCCTTTTGATGCCATGTTAGTACTTTTATAACCACTATAACAATTAACATCGATGTGTGAGTAAAAAATCAAGCTGACAGTTACTATAGTAACAGTAAAATCATACAACCCAGAAGAACCTGTTAAAAAGATAATGGAAAATAGACATTGATGTTTACATGAACTTGGTCTCAAATATTAAGATGGGGTTGACCCAAACTATTGTTGCAAAATACCATTTCATACGGGGGGAAAAAAAAATATGTTACAACTTCAAGTGTACCTGCTAAAGCTATATACATTTAAACCACGCTTTAGAGCTTCTCTGCATATATGTGAACCAACAAATCCATTCCCACCCAAAACAAGTAACTGAATCAACCAAAAGTACAACTTAATACATATTCAAGAGTTCTATATCCAGCGTAATTGAATGAGAAACTGAATACCTTGCATCCCAGTATGAACACAAAATACCTTTTCAGTTGGAGGTGGTGGGACTTCTACTGTCTCTGCTTCCTCAACTTTGAAAGGTTCATCTACCTTGTTAGGACCTGTTGACAAAAATCTCCCATTTCTGGATACCGCCACTGTACTGTCTCAGCAGTGGCAGAAGGATAATTAAATTAAGAAGAAAAACTAATCATCAATAGACAGAAGGTAACAACCTCAACCTTTCTACGAACAAGATGACCATTATCTACAAATATGGAAAAGTGGGAAGATGAAATGGCAAGCATGGGGATGCTAAAACTAGGGCTAGATCTAAGACGGCCAGGTGAAAAAGTTTACAGACTTTACAAGCTTTTAGATAAGGAAAAGAGCAGAGCCATGGAAGCAATATATCTTCTGAGCACAAAATCCAACAAATTGCAGACTTACACTAACTTCTGAACTCTGATACCAAACAAATGATATAAGAAAATCTAATCATGAAGAGGTGTTAAGAAACCACATAATAATGGAACTTTCCACTTCACATTTCATAGCAACGAAATACTAACATCAATTTGGTTTTTCAAGTCATCGAAAAACAGCAGACAAAAAAGAAAAATGTCTAACGAATAATGTATATAAGCATGTATCTTAAAACAATTTATATGGTCCCTCTAGTTCATCTGATTCGGGAAGTCACAATTCCAAATTTCTGCCCAATTAGTCCAGGTGCGTGCAAGTTGACCCGGACACAGGGTTATCCACAAAAAAAAGGTACATATGGATACATGTTAAACAGATTTCACATTTTCAAATTTCAATTCTCTTTCTATCCAACATCTCAGCCAGAAATTAACCATTGAAAGAATTGGTTTTTTTTAGGGTTTCATAAATAATATCAACCCAATTTTATTACTACATGAAGCCAATAAAAAACTAAATAAAAAATGTCATCAAAATTAGTTTCACAACAATAGCATTACAAATTCCATCCCCCTTGGAACCCAAATCATCAATTCATCCAGAAGATAAACATGAAAAGCATGTAATATAAACTAACTAAATCATGAAATAAATAAAAGAACAAGAAAAATCATCAACACGCATATGAAAACATTAAAAATAATAATTGAAACAACAATAGCAAAAAAAATGTGAAGAGAAGAAGTGGTGAAAGCGGTTACCTGAGTCTGTAGGGAGAGGAATGTGAGTGGAAGAGCAAACGCGAAACGATCGTCTTCATCATTGGGTTCCTTTCTTCTCTCTAAGGTTTGTCGTGGAATTTAAACTTTGAAATATTGAAATTGAAAACCCCAATTGGGTAACAAAAGTGCATAATAATAATAAATTATTAAATAATTCATAATTTTTAATAATATTATCAATATATTTTAATTAATAATTTATGTAATTTTATTATTGTATAAAATAATATTTATGAATTTTATGTTTTTATGTTAATTCTGTTAAATACAGAGTTCTGATAATGGAATGTTTGTATTTTTTCAAATTATAGAAAATAATTCATATTTTAAATAAATTTTAAGAAATATATTTATAATTAAATTTTTTTAATTCAAATTTTTATTTTTATTTTCATAAGGGTTTTTTTTTTTTATAGATGTGCAAAAATATAGTGAGATATAAAAAAATAAAAAAAAGTTAGAGAATAAAAATATGTACAAATATTTTAAGATGTTTAAAATGTCAAAAAAATATTTTTTTTTTTACATTTTTCTTCTCTTATCAAAAAGTTGTTGGGTTGTCCTGATTATGTTAATTTGTTGAAAAACTATTTACAAAAATATTCCTTTTCAATTAAATTATTGATATTTTGATCAACAACATGTGTGGGTATGGCAGGTAGGTGGTTTGGATCTCTCCATCCCTATAATATTAGCATTTTTCTTTTTCATTTTTATAATTTCTTTGTATTAATGACGTGTTGTATTTTATTTTAATGTTATAATTATAATTTATTTAATTTTATTATAACACCATATATGAAAATTATTATTATTATTATTATTATTATTATTATTATTTAATTTTATTATAACACCATATATGAAAATTATTATTATTATTATTATTATTATTATTATTATTATTATTTGTGATACTTTGCTTAGCAAAGTTTGTAGTTTTTACTTTTATGGTAAGATTTTGACGGTTTATGAAAGGTAAAACTAAAAACTTAATAGGAGTTTGTTTGGGATGGGTTAAAATGCATAAATAAGTATAAAAATATAAAATAAATTAATTTGGTCAATAAAATAAAATGTCACATTTAAATTATAATTATTTCACTTTTTTCTTTCACAATCATTACATCTAAAAGAAAACTTCTCAAATAAAACTGGAAAATGTCTCGTAGCTCAAATTTTGTGATGGCTCAAATGGTCAAAACGACGTCGTTTTGGCCATTTTTATGTTGTTCTGTACTCAAAACGACGTCGTTTTGGCCATTTGAGCCACTTTTGAGCCACAAAATTTGAACTACGTAGCATTGCCGAATAGAACTAATTTAACTAGGCTTAACCAAAAAGCCAAACTAAATTATCTATTCTCAAACGAAGGCTAAATAAAACAAACTAGAAAAAAAAAAATGATTTATCCCCTAATTTAGTCTCCAAATTCCACTCTTAATAATGTGGAATTGGAGAGATAAAGATAAGAGAGGGAAAGAGAAGTGTGAGAATGTTTCACATTTAGCCACTTCATTGGGGGTTCAAATTGAGGGGCATCAATCAGAGGATGTAATGAGATTAGGGTTGGGTATATGGTTATTTAAACCGTCTAATTTGTATAATTCGAACCGATCCGCATACAAATGAGTGGTTTCACATACACAATGTAGGCGGATGCGGTTTGAAATATGACATTATTGCGGGTTGCGGGTTTTATCTGCACCCACAAAAATCTGCCCGCACTTAAGACTTTTTTTTTTTTTTTAATACTTGGAATATATTCATTTGCTCATTGGTAAATTTTTTCATATGCTCGACACATTTTCTTACTATATTGAGATGTAATATATACACATTTGTTTATTTTTTCATTATTTTATTCTTTTACACTTTTTTTGTCAAATGAATTATGAAGATTGAAGATTAAGGGCTGGTTTGACAACCCTTGAAAAAGTCAAAAAGTCAAAAAGTTACCAAAAAAGTTAAAAAGTTATCACTATTCATCAAAAAAATATTTAAAAAATAATATATAAATATTAATACAAATAAAAAAAAAACCCTAAGATTGGTACTGACGTGATGGTGGAGTCAATGACCGAGGGGAAAAAAAAATTATAGTAAAATATTCACTAAATTTTTTAATGGTAAAGTTGGGCCTGTGGGGGCCCACCATGGGTCCCGTTTTGATAATTTGAACCGTTCGTAGAACTCGTCTAGTACTATATGATTATAAAAAATCAAGTCTATCGGATATCGCTAACTACATGATCAAATCAGTTTTGTATAAAAATGGATGGTGTTATAGTTAACAGTTAACAAAAAAAACTAACACGATTAGATAGTTATTGATATCCAATCGACATGATTTTTTATAAGCATATAGTATTCGACGAGTTCTACACATTTAACGGTTCCGATTAGAAAAACGGGACCCGTGGTGGGCCCCCACGGGCCAAACAACACCATCAAATCAAAACCCGAGAATGAGACAATATTTTCTCATCTACTCACCCAACAAGTCACCACTGCCATTTCGTACGGCCTCCTACCTATCTTTCCTTACACACTTATTTATATAATTTTTTAATACATATTTTTTTCATAAAAAGTCAAAAAGTTAACCCAAACATCCATATTTTTTCCTCAACTTTTTAGTCCAAAAAGACAAAAAGTGCACTTATTTAGGACACCCTAAACAACCCCTGTTAATCATATTATTTAATTTTGATGATGTCTAAAATATTATTTGAAAAAATTTGAATTTTTTAATATACATATTATTTGACACAAAATATTATATGTTTAAAATATATATATATTTGTTAAATATTATTTAAATAAAAATATTTTTGAAAACTTTACTATTCACTTTTTGAAAATTAGGCCGATCACTATTCACTTTTTGACAAAATTAAAACTGATTAATTATATTATTTTGACAAAATTGATTGATTGGTTGTGTTATCTTGACAAATGTGATATTGATAAGTTGTCATCTTTTGACAAAAGTGATATATCCAAATGGAGTGGAAGGTTATATTTAATTTAAAATCTCTACAACATATACAGAAAAATAGTATATATGATCAGATCTATTATAAATATTACTTAAAGGGATTTTACTATATATGCAAATATTTGATTAGAATATTATATAGAATGCATATAATATAAATAGAATACATCACGTGAGCAATTAAATTTTTTACACTACATTGATTATATCATATTATAATAAAACAAGAAGAAAAAGATGGAGTTATATATTATAATAAAACAAGATGGAGCAAATCATTTGTTTGTTTGAAAGTTGTGAACTTTGTATTAAATTGTTACAAAAACGGTGGCTCCATATTTGAAAGAACAAAAAATGAAAAGAAAAAATTAGTTTTATTTTTATCTTTTTAATTATTAACATTTGCTGACTATTTAAAATCAAGGAGCGTGCTTATGTAAGCCATGACGTCAGCAGCGTGCTTATGTAAGCCATGACGTCAGCAAGGAGCGTCCAACGGGTATATTTTTGTATATAAATAGAAGTGTTGTGTGTGGAGAAAAATCAAGAACTTGACGATAAAATTTTCTGTGAGCTCCAAAATTCTGAGTATATTACATTCTGCTCTTTCACTTTTAGATCTAAATCTAGCCTTTATTCTTACACTGTCATATCTACTATTTGTGAGAGAATTATTGTAAAAGAGGGTTTAAGTACCACTTATTCTTATTCCTTATTTTTGTGAGAGATTTTGTAAGGGTAAGGCATTTATTGTTGAGTGAGGCTCAATAGATAAGAGTAAGTCTTGTGCCAAATCCACAAGCTTGGTAGTGTATTTATTCAATTGATAGCAAAGAAATTCTCAAGGAGCTTCCTTGGGGAGTGGACGTAGGCCTGACGTGCCGAACCACTATAAATCGCAATGTTTGATTTTCTCTCCCTATTTCTCTTACTTTTATATTGATAATTATTATTCTGTTTTTTTTTATTTATTAAAATTCTGAATATTGTGTTAATTTTAATATTGTGAAATTTTTAATAACCCAATTCACCCCCCCTTTTGGGTTGCTTATTTGGGATAACAATTGGTATCAGAGCCTAAACTCTAGTTTGTGTGACTTAACCGTCTTAGAGTAGATCATGGCAACCCCTAGTTGTTCTTTACCCGAGGGACAAGCATCCAATAGGCCACCACTATTTAGCGTCACAAATTTTAGCTATTGAAAAACTAGGATGACCATACATGTTCAATCTAATAATTATGAATGTTGGAAAATTATTTGCAATGGTCCAAAAATTCCTACTAAAACCGTAGATGGACTTAGGGTACCAAAACCTGAAGATGAGTGGGATGAATCAGATACTAGAATGACCCAAATTAATGTCAAAGCTACAAACATGTTGTACTGCGCCTTAGATGCCAACGAGTTCAACAGAATTTCTACATGTAAAATCGCAAAAGAATTTAGGACAAGCTTATAGTGACTCATGAGGGAACTGAATAAGTTAAAGAATCTAGAGTCAGTTTGTTAGTTCATAATTATGAACTCTTTAAAATGAAACCTAATGAGACTATTCCTCAAATGTTTACTCGCTTTACTGATATTATTAATGGTTTAACTTTTCTTGGAAAAATATATGCTAATGCTGAAATTGTAAGAAAAGTACTTAGGTCATTGCCAAAAAGTTGGGAGACAAAAGTCATTGCCATTACCGAAGCCAAGGATTTATCAAAGCTAAGTCTAGATGAGTTAATGGGATCTCTCTTAACTCATGAGCCCATAATGCAAGAAGGAAAGGAAGAGGAGGACAACAACAAGAAGAAAAGAATAGCCTTCAAATCCACCTTGAAACATCAAGAGGATAAGGAAGATGATTCAAATGAGGATGAGGAAATGACATTCATCACTAGAAAGTTCCAAAGGTTTGTGAGAAAGAAATAAGGCGTACGAAATTTTTTCAGAAAAGACTTCAACAACAGGGATTTTCAAAAAGAAGAAAATTACAAAAAATCTGAAGTAACCTGCTACGATTGCAACAAACCTGGACACTACAAATCAGAATGTCCAGAACTTAAGAAAAAATTCAAGAAGGACAAGAAGAAAGCTATGATTGCAGCATGGGGAGAAGATAGTGATGAAAGCGACACAGAAACCAAAATTTGCAAAAATGAGGTTGCTAACCTATGCTTAATGGCACTTGGAAATGAAAATGAGGTATGTTTCAAGACAAAATCCAGTAACGATAGATGGTATCTCGACAGTGCATGTTCGGGGCACATGACTGGAAATAAAGCTATGTTCGCCACACTTCAACCAAAGGATGGCGGATATGTGACTTTTGGCGACAATAGCAAGGGTAAAATCATTGGTGTAGGAAGTATTAGTAAAAATCCCTCTCCTATTATTGAAAATGTTTTATTTGTTGAAGGTTATAGCATTAGTCAATTATGTGATAAAGGTTATAGAGTTATTTTTGAGCAAACTCATTGCACTATTGAAAACACCCTAGAAAACAAGACTTTATTTGTAAGTTATAGATATGAGAATGTATATGTGTTTGATTTACATGATTTATCTTCTCATTTTAACATTAAATGTTTATCTGCTATAAATGATAATAGTTGGCTTTGGCATAGAATATTATGACATACTCATTTTGATTTAATTTTCAAACTTTCAAAAAATGAGTTAGTCATAGGTTTACCAAAAATTATTTTTGAAAAAGATAAACTTTGTGATGCATGTCAATTTGGAAAACAAACTAGAATTTCTTTTAAATTCAAAAATATCATTTCAACTACTAGACCACTTCAACTCTTGCATATTGATCTATTCGGACCATCTAGAACATTAAGTTTAGGAGGAAAATCTTATGCCTTTGTTTGTGTTGATGATTATACTAAATATACATGGGTATTATTTTTAACACACAAAAATGAAGCTTTTTATAATTTATCAAAACTTTGTAAAAGAATTCAAAATGAGAAAAATCTTAATATTTGTAGTATTAGAAGTGACCATGGCAGAGAATTTGAAAATGATGATTTTATTATATTTTGTGATGACTTAAGAATAGATCATAATTTCTCAGCCCCTAGGACTCCTCAACAAAACGGTGTGGTTGAAAGAAAAAATAGAACTCTTGAAGAAATGGCTAATACTATGCTTTGTGAAAATAATTTGCCTAAATATTTTTGGGCGGAAGCTGTTAACATTGCATGCTATGTTATAAACCGCGCCATGATTAGACCTATTCTTAAGAAAACCTCTTATGAACTTTGGAAATGTAGAAAACCTAATATTAGTCACTTGCGTGCTTTTTGTTGTAAATGCTTTGTATTAAATAACAATAAAGATAACTTAGGAAAATTTGATGTTAAATCGGATGAAGCTATATTTCTTGGTTATTCTGTGTCCAGTAAAGCTTATAGAGTATTTAATAAAAGAACTCTACTTGTTGAAGAATATGTGCATGTTGTTTTTGATGAATCTAATGACATTATTTCCAAGAATCTTGTAAGTAATGATATTGTAGAAAATCAACCAAGCATGGAAAGCATTTACAAAGAGGAAAATGAAGAAAATCCATTACGCGAACATGAAGAAGAAATGACAATGGAGAAACTTCAAGAAATATATGCTCTTCCAGAAAGTGACTCAAATCTACCAAAACAATGGAAGTATGCTTATGGCCACCCCAAAGATCTCATCATAGGTGATGCGGTGGCAAGTATAAAAACTCGTTCCTCTGTTAGAAATATTTGTAGTAACTTAGCGTTTGTTTTACAAATTGAACCAAAATCATTTTTAGAAGCTGAAAATGATGAAAACTGGATTTTAGCAATGCAAGAAGAATTAAATCAATTTGAAAGAAATGAAGTTTGGTTTTTGACCCCTCGACCTAAGGATCATCCCGTTATTGGTATAAAATGGGTTTTTCGAAATAAAATGGATGAATCTGAAGTTGTTACTAGAAATAAATCTAGATTAGTAGCTCAAGGCTATAATCAAGAAGAGGGAATTGATTTTGATGAAACTTTTGCACTAGTTGCTAGACTTGAAGCTATTAGAATGTTATTTGCTTTTGCGTGTTTTAAAGATTTTAAATTATACCAAATGGATGTTAAAAGTGCTTTTTTAAATGGGTACATTTCGGAAGAAGTCTATGTTGAACAACCTCCCAGTTTTGAAAATCATAAATACCCGGATCATGTTTTCAAACTTTCAAAAGCTTTATATGGCTTGAAACAAGCTCCTAGAGTATGGTATGAAAGATTGAGTAATTTTCTACTTGACAAAAGTTTTTGTAGAGGAAAAACTGATACAACACTTTTTATAAAAATTAAAAAAGAAGATATGCTAATTGTTCAAATTTATGTTGATGATATCATTTTTGGTGCTACTGATGAAAATTTGTGCAAAGAGTTTGCTAAAGACATGCAGGGTGAGTTTGAAATGAGTATGATGGGGGAATTAAATTACTTCCTTGGTCTACAAATTAAATAAACTAATGATGAAATTCATTTAAATCAAATGAAATATATCAAAAATCTACTCAAAAGGTTTGAAATGGAATCGTCAAAGCTTGCAGTAACTCCAATGAGTACATCGATAAAAGTCGACAAAGATGAGCAAGGTAAACTTGTAGATGAAAAGAAATATCGAGGTATGATTGGTTCTTTACTCTATCTTACTGCAAGTAGGCCCAACATAATGTTTAGTGTTTGTATCTGTGCACGTTTTCAATCCGCACCGAAAGAGTCACACATCACCGCAGTCAAACGCATTTTCAGATAACTTGTTGGCACTCCAAATTTGGGATTATGGTATCCTAAGGGAACCACCTTTGAACTTTTTGGTTACTCAGATGCCGACTTTGCGGGATGTAGACTTGACCGAAAAAGCACTAATGGCACTTGTCATTTTCTTGGACACTCACTCACTTCTTGGTTTTGCAAAAAACAAAACTCAGTGGCTCTGTCAACTGCTGAAGCAGAATACATTGTCGCCGCTGGGTGTTGTGCACAATTGCTTTGGATGAAACAACAATTTCAAGATTTGGACTTCACTATGATCATATTCCTATAAAATGTGATGACACAAGTGCCATTAATCTTTTAAAAAATCCTATTCAGTACTCACGCACTAAACACATTGAAAAAATGCATCATTTTCTAAGAGATCATATACTCAAAGGTGACATTGAACTCAAATTTGTGCCTACAAATCGTCAATTAGCTGACATATTTACCAAGCCTCTAAATGAAGAACAATTTTGTTATATTAAAACAGAACTTAGTATGATGAATTCTCCAATATAATGTTTATATTAAAAATAATTTTTTTAAAAATAAATAATTAAATATAATATTTCTAATAATAATTATAAAGAATAATAAAAATAAAAAAATAATAATAAAATTATATACATATATTTTCTCTCTCTCTCACTCGCTCTCTCCTTTACTCTCTCTTTTTCTCTTTCTCTTGCTCTCTCGCTCTCCCTTCTTCCTCATACCCTCAGCCGACTCCATCTCCACCCTCACCATAGCCTACAACCAGCTCCACCATCCACCCTCCACAAAATTATCCATCACTTTCATCACTATCATCATCCACCCAAATCCCTCACCAATCTTCCGAACTCCATCACTTCTCTACCCAAAATCTACATCATCATCTTTATCGATCCATCAAGTTCCATGAATGATCCATCAAGATCCGTGACTGATCCATCAAGATCTATTGTCGATCTACACAAATTTGTCACCGATCTACCCAATCTTCTCCATTTCTTCCGATCATCAAGGTCTTTACCGATCAACATGTTAAAATTCTTTTTGCACTGTGTTATATTTTTTTACTTGTTGTATGTGCTCCAAACTCTTTTGGATTTAATAATGGTTTCTTCGACCTTGTCTAAAGAAATTGTTTTTATTTTTATTTACTCCTTTTATGCTAGTGCACTTGGTGTAGTTGTTTATGGCCGGATCTTAATGGCCCTTGGTGTGACACCCCGAACGTTTAATTAAGTCCACATAAATATTTAGAGTTATATATAATTATAGTGGCATGTGATGATAGACTATTAAATAAATAAATATATAAATCTAATTTAACATTGGATTATAGGACTAATTGGGAATTATTATTTGGGAGCAAATTAACACAATTATGAAATTGTAATATTAATTGGGTCAAACTAAATATAGTAATAAATAATAATTTAACACCAAAACAAATAAATAAATGAATAAAAAAAAATAAGCTAGTTGCCTAGCAAGGTTTGTAAACTTCGGCCCAAAAGAAAGAAAGAAAAAAAAAAACAACAAAAAAAAAAAAGAGAAAAGGCCCAAGTATGTAAAAAGGCCCAAGTATGAAGATTTATACTTATCTTTACAAGATTCAAATCTCATCTTAAATTTGCAATTAAGAGACCCACCTCCTAGCCTCATTATGCCTCCTGAGAGGGGGGGTATGTGGCACTCCAAGTGAGGCTTGGCTCACTGTATAAATAGGGGCAGAGGTAATGAACTAAGAGAGGAAGAAACGAAAGAACAAAAAGAAAGAGTGAAAACCGAGAAAGAGAGAGGTACGTAAGGGAAAGTGAGGAATTGATAGTAGGGAAGTTCTGATAGTAAAGTAAGGCTCAGGGTTATAATTAATGTGAGTTATATTATGTCTTGATTTACCATTATATGTTTTACGAATGTTTGGAGTTACCATAACTTATTTTAAACAAGTTATATTTTATTAAGTTATATTAATAAAAGTTATGTTTCATAAATGTTTCAATTACGTGGGTTACCTCCTAAACTCTATTTACTTAAAAGGAAATCCATGGATATGTTTGTTTAAATTTTAGGATATATTTGACTATAACCTTATAAACAAATATGTTTTGTAAATATCACCACGGGAGTCCCACGTCTTGGGGGACTTAAATAACCACTGGCCTCTATTTAACCACTTTGTGGTCCTCTGTTTGTCATGGATCCATTGACCTCTGTTCCGACTGTCACTTTTGTGACCTCTGTTCTGTTTTGTTTTATACTATGGTTATGATTATTTATTTACATGATTTTTTGTATTCTGCTGCTTTAAATAAATTATCATGTAAATTAAATTATGCAAATATTTTAGGCTAACCAGTCATCCATGGTTATTTTGTATTCCTTACACTTTTGGCATAATATTTCTCACTCTGTTGTATGCTTATAGCTGTTACCCTTTCAAGTGACGAGATGTAAGGGAAACCCATAACCCCACAAAATGGAACTTGCTCATGGACTGATGTTGAATCACTATTTTATCTTTTTTTTTTTTTTTTTTTTTATATTTTTGTTCCCTTTTGTTTCTATTCAGGGCTGGTCACTGAATAATAAAATAATGAAAACCCTAGAAATATATTTCCACTTTCTTAAATAGTAAAATGAAGTAAAATTTCTGTTTAATTATTTTTATTTCCGCTTGCGCATCTTTTGCTATGAATAAGAATAAGTTAGTAAGTTGCGATTCTAACCCTAAGCCCCTGGGGTTGGGTCGTAACACTTGGTATTATAGATTGGTAATTTGTTTCTTCAAATTTGTGTAATTTTTAGTGCATTAATTTAGGGGGAGACTCATATATTTTGAGATTAACAATTATTATAAAAATATAAAAAATAAAAAAAATGTGTATATTCTGTGCATAATTTTAGGGGGAGTATATATATACATATATTTTTTTTACTCCTTATCTACACCAACAAACAAAATTTTTTTTGTGCAAAGACAGAATTAAAAAAATAATAAAATAAAAAAAAATAAATAAATAAGGAAGAAATGCTCGCAATTTTATTTCAGAAAAAGAAAATATTACTCAATTATATGTAAATTTTTAGAAGGCTTCACAGTTTTTTTCTTTCACTTCTCTCAACAATTTTTCATGAGCCTTTTTTACATGCTTCTCTCTATTTTCGATTTCTGTGAGTCTTGGCATTATAACCGTTGCATAATAATGTACCGCATTCTCCAACTATGCATTTTTCCTTTTTAGCTCTTTCTTCTCCTTACACATATTAACTACTTCTTGTTTTAACAAGCACACCTCATCGCTCCATTGCTGATTTTCTTGTACTCTTGCTTGTAATCATTGCTCCATATTGGACACTGCAGTCATTGCCTGTGTACTACGAGCCATAGTGTTATTAATAGTGTCGATATCATTTCGATTACCAATAACACTAGGACCCTCATTTACAGACATAACATGTGCCTACACCACTGGTGGGTTCACTTGTATTACAGGCACTTCATGCAGGTCCGAACCATTGATGGCTAAGGTAAGGAATGACATGTTTACACAATAAGTTAAAACAAAATTTTCTCTCAAACACTTGATGATTTCGTATCTTTGCCTATGATCTGTGTCACTTTTTATACACTCCATCGATCCATTACTCGATGCATATCTGCTCAAATCTTTTGTTTGTCAATATTTTCTGCGCTTGAGATGCTCCAAAATCCTCACAATGATTCCGACAAGACAAAAGGCCCATTATTTTATTTTTGGCCGCTCAAATTATTTTATCAAATGTATTTGTTTCATCTCTTCATCTTTTATTTTGATGATGTCAAAGGGAGAGAAAAAAAATATGATTTTGCTTTTGAAAATTATATGTTGCCGGGTTATCAAATATTTTGTTAATTTTATTTTGTGTCAAATCCATACAAATATTACCATCATCAAAAAAAGGGAGATTGTTAATTATATTATTTAATTTTGATGATGTCTAAAATATTATTTGCAAAAATTTGAATTTTTTAATATACACATTATTTGATACAAAATATTATCTGTTTAAAATATATATTTGTTAAATATTATTTAAATAAAAATATTTTTGAAAACTTTATTATTCACTTTTTGAAAATTTAGGCTGATCACTATTCACTTTTTGACAAAATTAAAATTGATTAATTATATTATTTTGACAAAATTGATTGATTGGTTGTATTATCTTGACAAATGTGATATTGATAAGTTGTCTTCTTTTGACAAAAGTGATATATTCAAATGGAGTGGAAGGTTATATTTAATTTAAAATCTCTACAACATATACAGAAAAATAGTATATATGATCAGATCTATTATAAATATTACTTAAAGGGATTTTACTATATATGCAAATATTTGATTAGAATATTATATAGAATGCATACAATATAAATAGAATCCATCACGTAAGCAATTAAATTTTTTACACTACATTGATTATATCATATTATAATAAAACAAGAAGAAAAAGATGGAGTTATATATTATAATAAAACAAGATGGAGCAAATCATTTGCTTGTTTGAAAGTTGTGAACTTTGTATTAAATTGTTACAAAAATGGTGGCTCCATATTTGAAAGAACAAAAAAGGAAAAGAAAAAATTAGTTTTACTTTTATCTTTTTAATTATTAACATTTGCTGACTATTTAAAATCAAGGAGCGTGCTTATGTAAGTCATGACATCAGCAGCGTACTTATGTAAGCCATGACATCAGCAGCGTGCTTATGTAAGCCATGACGTCAGCAAGGAGCGTCCAACGGGTATATTTTTGTGTATAAATAGAAGTATTGTGTATGGAGAAAAATCAAGAACTTGAAGAGAAAATTTTCCGTGAGCTCCAAAATTCTGAGTATATTGTATTCTGCTCTTTCACTTTCAGATCTAAGTCTAGCCTTTGTTCTTACACTGTCATATCTACTCTTTGTGAGAGAATTATTGTAAAAGAGGGTTTAAGTACCACTTATTCTTATTCCTTATTTTTGTGAGAGATTTTATAAGGATAACGCATTTATTTTTGAGTAAGACTCAATAGATAAGAGTATGTCCTGTGCCAAATCCACAAACTTGGTGGTGTATTTATTCAATTAATAGTAAAGAAATTCTCAAAGAGGTTCCTTGGGGAGTGGACGTAGGCTTGATGTGCCGAACCACTATAAATCGCAGTGTTTGATTTTCTCTCCCTAGTTCTCTTACTTTTATATTGATAATTATTATTCTGTTTTTTTTATTTATTAAAATTCTGAATATTGTGTTTATTTTAATATTGTGAAATTTTTAATAACCTAATTCACCCCTCTTTTGGGTTGCCTATCTAGGATAATAACCCCTAAATTATATTTTTTTTCAAAATGCCCCAGACCCCCTGTACTTCCCCACCCCCAGCACCCTCACCCCCACGTAGGGGTGGGTGATTGAAAGAAAAAAAAAAAAAAAAACTGGCCAATGAAATGCCAGTGAGGGTGCTGGGGTGACGACCCCCACTGGGGGTCCCTAGCATAGTTGATTTTTTTTTAAGTTTGTTTTTGTGCAGGGTTCATCAAATATATGCATGGAATTGTAATTTTTGAAAGTTGGATGTGATTCATGATGGAGTTTGCTAGCTTGCAAATGTTTTTATTTTATTTAATGTGTTTGAATTGGATGAAGTTTGACAACAATTTATTGTTATTTTATTATTGCATTTTCGATGAATGTAAAAGTTAATGAAGAATTACTTTTAGGTAAGTTTAGGATTTTGAATGATTTTACTTTAATTGTATTATTGGGTAGTGAATGATTTTGATGCTTTAATTTAGTATTTTAAATGATTTACTTGTTTAAGAATTGATTTTGTTATATTTTTAATTTTACAAGTTTAATTCATTAATTATTAATGTTGAGCATTTTAGAAAATGAGGGGAAAATGGCCAAAAATAAATATTTATAAAACGGGAAAAAAAGGCCAAAAAATAAATTTTTAAAGAAAAAAGTCTAATTCGCAAACCGTCCACAATCGTTCACACACCTGTGAACCCTAGCAACACAAATCGCAACCCGCACAACGGGCAGTTGCGAGTTCAATTTTTTTTCAAACCGCACATATGCAGACGAGTCCAAACCGCAAACCGAACCATTCAATATCGAATTGCGAGCACCCCTAAACGGGACGGTAAAAAAAAACACACGAAAATGAAAAAATGTAGAAAACAATTAGGGGTTGTTTGGATTAATCCACAATAGCACATCTTTTAAATGTTTTTTTTTAAAGTTTTATTTAAGTTACATCATCTCTCTATTACATCGCATATCTTTTTGTAAAAAATCAAAAAATATATTTAGGCATTTTTTGGCAACTCAAAAAATGTCAACTATTTCCCTTTTTTTATTTTTTATCTTTAGCAATCTTTTTTTTCAAAATTATGTCAAATTTTTTTACTTTTCCAGTTAATATTTTCAAGACGAATCTAAAAAGCATATTTGTTTGGGGAAAAAAAAGTCAAAATAAGCAACAAAAAAAAAGATTACCTATTTTTACTTTTTTTTTTTTTTGTCTTTTCTGAATTTTTTAAAAAATTGAAAAAAATTTATAATTTTTCGATTCGCCTAGTGAAGTTAAATATAGAAACTTATTTTATTTTATTTTTTTAAAAAAAGTTCATTAAAGACGAAAATAAGTAAATAAATAAATAAATCCCAAAACAATATTTATTTAAATCATTCTAAACAATCATTTAGTACAGTAATTTATGTAATTATCTTTTAGGATAGTGTGAAGGTTTAGATTTTGAGTCAATTGAGCGATTACGGTTATTTTGTTATAATTTAACTTATTAATTCATTAACATTATACATACACAAAAAAAAAAAAGAGGCAAAACACCAATAAATCTCAAATTTTAATTTGTTAAATCATTTGGTCTTGCCTTTTATTTTGTAGACTAATAAGTTTTACTTAAATGTAAAAGCTCACTATAGACCTTTTTTAGATTTATCTCCTTTCTGAACATCAGCAACATTAACTACACCAACAACATCATCAAACATCAACTACATCATCAACATCACCAACATCATAAAACATCAACTACATCATCAAACATCATAAAACATCATCAACATCATAAAACATCAACTACATCATCAAATATCATCATACATCATCAACATCACCAACATTGTGAACATCATCAACATCAATTACATCTTCAACCTCATCAAACATCAACAACATCATTTCACCACAAACATCACAAAGTCTAGAAGAACCCGATTGTTGAAGCGTAAGGGAATGTGAATTATTCTTAGAAAACATGAAACCCAATTCAACAATTCCGATTCAACAAACTTTATGAATATACCCCACAAACAGAGAGAGATTGAGAATGGACACAAAGCTATCAAACAATGTTTTGCTTTCACATTATCAGGAAAGTTGTGAAAAAGATTTGGAACCCGCAAATGGCTTTTTTTGGAGAATGCAGATCTGCAGGCTTTGATTCTTCATCTTCATCACCTTGTCCATCGTTCTCTTTTAACTCTTGTTTCAAAGGTCTCTATTTCGAGCTCGGACCAACTAGATTGGATCTATTCTCTTCTTCACATTTCCCAACACCACTTATCCCTCACATTTATCATCAAACACCAAACCCATCTCAAACAAAACAAACCCCCCCAAAAAAATCAAAAGCTTTATAACGTACGATGTTCAAAGAGACGATGATGGTAGGGTATGGGTTTGGAGGGATGAGATCGACGGCGGCCGATTGGTCCGCCATTGCTAGGGTTTTCAAAACACGTCGGAGTTGAGAGAGAGAGAGAGAGGTGATTGCGGAGGGCTTGAATTCGAAGACGAAGGTGTTGATGTCGCTGATGTTTGATGATGTTGACGATGTTTTGATGATAACATATATCATACCAAAAATAAAAAAGACTATATGGTTTAAGAAAAAACACTTAGGACTAACTAGAGCAACATTTACTAAAATGAGATTTATGAGTAATTTTTCCCAAAAAAAATTACAGGTGAAAAATTGTGTCATTTTTATACAATTCGTACTCATATCAAAGACATATGTCACATGTATTGTGTTAATTTTTATTATTTTTTATTTACTTACGTTGTGTTTAGTTGAAAAATTTGAAAAGAAATTTAAAAATAAAAAGGAAAAAAATAAATAAAATATGAATAAAATATACTTACATTTTTTATAATTTTACATACATTTTTCCTTTATTTTTTCAAATTCATTTCTAAATCATTCAATCAAACACAGCAATAACATTTCAATAAACAAATAAAAAAATGGTGCAGGCCATCTATAAGTTCGTGTAAATAAATAAATAAATATATGAAAGTATTTTAGAATTTGTAAATACACTTTATTTATTTTTTCTTTTTTGGTCATTTTTAATTTTCTTAATGCAATTCGTCATAGAATGGCTTTTAACTTTTTTTTTTTTTTAAATATTCTGAAAAAAAAAAATCAATTTAGAGAATTGACCTACTTTTTAAATTATTTGAAAATTAACCTATTTTTTGAAATAGTATTTTCAAAATGTGATTTTAAAATTGAAATTACATTTTTAACATGCAATTTCACTATGAAATCGTAGGTTGAAAATGTAATTTATAATGACATGGTGAAATTACATGTTAAAAATACAATTTCAATTTCAAAATCATATTTTTAAAATGCGATTTCAAAAACAAATTAATTTCCCAAATAATTTAAAAAGTAGGTCAATTCTCTAAATTATTATTTTTTTTAGGATATTTAAAAAAAAAAAAAACTGTCGAAACGAGCCCTAGCAGAGTTGAGTTACGCTTAACACCGACTTGTAAATATTCGAGATTTCCGTCCCTCTTTTTGGGTGAAAATGTTAATTTTACAAATCACAGGGAGTGAGGTTGCAATTTATTATTATTATTTTTTCTGGGTGCGTAGAACAAGTGTCCCATACTTTTTGTGAGGGAGTCCGATGGAATCAATCTTTTGTTCATCGTTCCATAGTTGAGATCATTATTGCATCAATGGAAGACACGAGCTTTAGGAATTTGGGAAGACTTTAATCATCATATTCTTCATCTTCAATGCCCAAATACATATAAACATTCACGTCTAAATCTGTTTTCAAAGGTAATATAAGATTATATCACAGTATTGATGATTTCATTATTTATTCTTTTTAATTGATATGTTAATAGCCCTTAGATTATTTTTTTTTATTTTTTTCGGATTATGTAGATGAATACACATCTTATATATTTGCGTGTATGTATTTCTTTTGGGTGAATTTGAAGAAATCAGTTTGCATTTGAATTGATTTGTTTTTTATATTTGTCTTAATTAATTTTTCTTCATTTGTAATTTTACTGATGAAAACCCATCTTCTGCAATGCATTTATAACTTGATTTCACTCTCTTATGCATATTTATCTATATGGGGAGAGCATTTGTCACCTGAAATGGGCTTTCTTAAAATTCTAAGGTTCTTTTTATCTTATTTAATTTTATTTTATGCATATTTATATGATACATATATATACAGCTGCTTTTTATAAATCTAGATTGTATTGTATCTAATAAGGGTAACATAGGATGTTTGGTGCTGCATAACTGTATTTTCCAGATTCAACTTTGCATCAAGAAAATTGCTCATGATTATACAAGAATTGAAACCAATATTAGTGTTCTCAGGTTTGAGGTTTCTGAGGGCCAAGTTTTTTTTTTTACTGTTTAATTGCCCCACAACACACTCATATTACTCTTGTTATTAATGCTTTATGTATATATATTATTCTTTTTTTAAGTACATATGAAAACCCAAGGTTGTCATTGATCGAACAATATCTAACTTACATTTTTTTTCTTCTTCTTATGATTGAACGAATTGTATTGTCTTGTCTTAAATATATAGGAGAGAAGGCCTTGATTTTCTCAGACTGTCATTTCTTGGCATATTTATTATTGCCCTTTCTCTTATAAAAGAGGGAAGGCGATCAGCACACAGAAAGCATGGTCAACTCCAAGGAGCCCAAAAGAAGAGTAGCATTTGTGCTGATTGATGGGTTGGGTGATGTGTCACTGCCGAGGTTGGGTTATAAGACCCCTCTACAAGTAGCCAAAGTACCCCATTTGGATGCCATTGCTTCTGCTGGGGTTAATGGTCTTATGGACCCTGTTGAAGTAGGCCTGGGATGCGGAAGTGACACGGCACACCTTTCTTTATTAGGTTATGACCCAAGAGTATATTATCGAGGTAGGGGTGCGTTTGAATCAATGGGAGCTGGATTGGCGATGTCACCTGGTGATATTGCTTTCAAAGTATGTATTATTACATTTTGTCCTTGTTATAATTATTTACTCCTTAGTTTGTATGACTTTTTTTTTTCTTCTTATCATTATTGGGTTTTGCATCATAGAGAATAATTCTCTTAACGTTATTATGATCCTTGCTAAGGATTTTCAACAAAGAGGCATGAAGGGATTTTAAATTTTAATGTCATTTTGCATTTATGGCTAAAACACAATATTTGTACTTTAAAGCTCTGTTATGTGATGGTTCTGTAATTTTTGCAATTATAATTATGCTGTTTTAATTTGTATGTTGCAGCATCATTAGGAGTTAGATTTGGCTACAACATCTACAGAACATTGAGAAGATCATGACTTCAAGAGTTATTTTAAAATAATAAAATAAAAAAAATAGAAGACGAGAGAAGATGATAGCCTTGAGACAAATTCTTGATGAAAGAAAATTTTAGATTTGGTTGCTTCTATTATTACCCTTGTATTTGTAGATGACAATATGCAACTTTCAATTGCTGAATGTGAAAAAATAGTGTTATGAAACTATAGTCTGCACAAGCACACTGAAGAAGTCAAGCAAGTAAAAAAAAGTATGGCCACCAAGAAATATAAGATTACAAGCACCTCTAAACGATTGAAACCTTAAACCTACAAAGCTTGACCCATCTCTTCCACCTATCTGAGCCGTGCAGTCACCCTGAGATGGGTTTAGTCCTCTCCTTTATAACATTCAGTTGATAGGAATGGGCATAGATTTATGTTTCTTCTAACCCCAGTTGATCTCCTAGCTTATCATAGAATCATAGACCTCACTAAGAGGCCACAAGCCAGGCGGTTTGTTTGTTTGTAGACATGAGCGTATGCGTGCTTGTGTGAGTCAGGATATCCCCAGACTTTCTACTCTTTCATATTGATCTTACATTAATTCACCACAATGCTATAGGGCTTTCCACTCTCTTCCTCATCATGGAATGCAGACACAAAAAGCTTTGTGAATTGTTTATTATAATTAGTATATGCCTTTCATATATAATTATGTTGGCGATATGTTAGAAATATACATAACAAGTAGTCATTGGTGTTGCTGATGAATTGAATGGAATCAATGTGTTGTGCTTGTACTTACATCAAATAGGATAATATATTTTGATGTAATTTCTTGTGATGGCTTCACAATTTGAATTAATTCTGTGCAGCAAAGGCTCCTCTGTATATGTTGATATTATATTTTATTTCTATTTGATCCAAGAAGTTTTTATATTAATCTGTTTCCATCTTTCTGGAATTTATTGGTCATTGTTGGTTGTTCCTCATGACAACCCATTATTGTCTTCAATTTCCAGTCAAATTTTGCAACATTAGATGAGAAAACTGGAACCGTCATCAGTAGGAGGGCTGATCGCCATTTTGAAGAAGAAGGACCTATCCTCTGTGCAGCATTGGATGGAATGAAGCTACCATCATTTCCTCAGTATGAAGTTAGAGTCAGGTGCCAGATGCTTGACAAGAAAATTCCTTAATTCCCTTTTGTACATTGCATGAAAAAGTTCTTTAGGACCTTAGATAACGATTTTCTTCGTCCCCAGCATCTTGAATGATAGATAAGACTGAGATTGACACATATCTGATGAAGAGTTTTTTTTAACTCCAGCTTAAAGTTTGAGTGACTTCATACATTAAATCTCAACTAAAGTATTAGTGATTTGATCCTTGGCTTGAAGTTATTTATGGATTCTAATTTCATAAATAAGAAAATAAATAAATGAATAACATAAAAAAACATATCTTACAGGTATGCTACAGAACACAGGTGTGGAGTGGTCGTGAAAGGACCAAACTTAAGTGGAAATATATCAGGAACAGACCCATTAAAGGACAATCGTTTACTTTTACAAGCTGAAGGTTTAGATGATACTGACGAGGCAAAGCACACAGCGGCAGTTGTTAATGAATTATCAAAGGAGATGTCACGAATTTTGACTTCTCATCCGTTGAATGCTCAACGGGCTGCAGAAGGAAAGAACATTGCTAATGTTGTGCTTTTACGAGGTTGTGGCATTCGAATTGAGGTCTGTTGTCTTAATCATCAAATCCCCCCCCCCCCCCCCCCCTTCTTTTCTCTCACACACACACAGACACTTACTTGAAGCGGTGCTGCTTATTGGTACATATTTGCAATTATCTGACTAGTTATAATTCTTTGACTGTTATTATCAGGAAGCAATAATGGTTGTTTAGTAGTCATTTTTTTTCTTTGACAATTTTGTTTTTTTATCCAAATTCCAAAATATGCATAATAAAAAGGGAAATGAAAATAAGAAAAAGATTGTAAAGAAAGAAGAGAAGCATCAAACCGTGAAAGTACGCTGAACATCTGATTTTCACAGTTTTTGCCTTTGTCCATTCAAATGCTGGGTTTTCATTTTTTGTCTGGAACATTCTCAGATACCTTTATGTATGGTGATCATCCTTGTGTCTGATTTGATTTATTATGACACAAAAAGGCAAATATCACTGTAGGATTCCAAATGAAATGAAATCCCCAACCTACAAGCTTGAGATGTTCAATGAAGAGTTACCATTAGCAGTTACAAGTCAGAATGAACGCCTTTGCAGCATGCATGTGTGCAAGTTTTGTTTATTTATTTCAATTTGTAGAATTGAGCTACCTACATCTGAATATATACATATATATATGAAATTATGTGTTAGGTTCCTCCATTCGCAAAGAAACATGGGCTGTTGCCATGCATGGTAGCTCCTACTAAAATTATAGCTGGCCTGGGCTTATCACTTGGAATTGATATCCTGGAAGCGACAGGAGCGACCGGAGACTATCGAACACTATTGACTTCCAAAGCAACTGCAATAGCTAAGGCACTCTCAGCTCCTCTGCAGTCTTGCCCCAGTGTTTTTGTACCAGGGGAGGATGAGCACAAACCAGGACAACCAGATGGCTATGATTTTGGGTTCCTTCACATTAAGGTGCTGACTTAACTGAGATCCTGTTACTCTTTATTTTGTTTTTGTTTTTTGTTGTTATTGCAAATACCACAAAAGGGAAACTCTGCTTTTGAGGCTGAAATCAAATTATGACATATTAACCATTGTTTGTCAAGCATATATTTTGTATGCATGTGTTACCACAAAATGAAGCTATTTGTCAGACTCAGGTCAAATATTGTCATGGAGAATTAAATAATTCTGGCCATGGGTGGCGCCACGTGTAACATGAAGCCATTTGTTTGTCAAGCATATAATTTTTTATACATGACTTACCACAAAACGAAGCCATTTATCATGGACTCAGATTAATATTGTCATGGAAGAATTAAATAATTCTGGACCATCTTAGACTCTCAGTTGGAATTTTCAGTGGCATATGCAGCAAAATTGAACACCATATAATTGGCAAAGAGAACTAGAAAAATTTGATGGTTTTTTAATTAATTGATTGTATGAATTATTTAGATAAATCCCACTTTGTTTTTTGTTTCCCACCATATTGGTAATTTTAAATTGATTGATTATTGGTTTTGCAGGCAATAGATGATGCAGGTCATGATAAAGCTAGCATTTTCAAAGTTAAAGGGTTGGAGGCTGTTGATCGAGCCATTGGACAGTTGGCCAGGCTTCTTTGGCAGGTCGAATCAACTGGGAATTTTCAATTTTTCCTGTGTGTCACCGGAGATCACTCTACTCCAGTTGAATATGGTGACCACAGCTTTGAACCTGTTCCATTTACGTTGTGTCGATTAAAGGACTTTGTGGGTGCAATGGGTGGGGAGTCCATCGTTATGGAAACTTCCCTTGATCCGTTTCCTCTTCCGACAATCAAGGCTGATGAAAATCTAGCAGATGATGTGGCATTGGAGGAAGCAAAAAGAAGTGGACAGCTTCAAGCTTTCTGTGGTGATTCAGTTTGTGAGTTTGATGAGGTAGCAGCAGCAAGAGGTTGTCTTGGGCGTTTTCCTGGAGGTGAGATGATGGGAATTATAAAGACATTTCTTAAACTCAAACTATGATTTGCTGACTTCGGGCTTAGGAGGTGATGGTGATTCCAAGTCTATGTGGGAGGATTCCCAATAAGGTTTATTTAGACCAAAATATAATGAGATTGGACGATTTGGATCATCCAATTTCGAAGCTGCTTCGGACATTTTCATAGAACTAGCTGATCAGCTGGTGTTGTAATTTTTTTTGGCAAATATGTTTCACTCTGGTTCAATTCTATGCTTCTGGCTGCATTGGTGGAGCAGGAGTTAATTGAAAGAACTTGATACTCAGGAAGAGTCTTGATTGTCCTTTAAATGTGTAAAGGACCAAAGGTGTAGTTTTATTTCTACGAGTTTTTGTCTTTTTGTTTTAATTAATTTTGCATTTTCTGAAATAAGTTAACCTAGTTACTTATAAATTTCTCAGTGCTTAATATAATTTTTTTTTTTACTTATTTGGAATTGCTCCAGTGGAATCACATACTTTAATTATATCAATAATTGTATTCTACTAATGCAAGCTCAAGCCCTCCATACTGCTTTATAAATGGTCCTCAATTTCCCTGTGTATACATGACATAGATATACATATATCATGTATGTAAATGTAATAAATGTTCTTTCCACATTTTCCTTTCCCTCCAGAACCCCTGCCCAAATTCTAAATCCAAACACTGCCTTAAAGGCCCAGCCTTGGTACCTCTGCTCTGTGGAAGGTAGGGGCATTTTAGAGCCGAATAATGCTATATGTACTAATTAATGTATTAATTAGTATACTAATAGATGATGTAACATAGTTTTAGAGATTTTGGGTATTTATAATTTGTATAATAGGTGGAGTCAGTAATAATAACATAATACTAATTAATACACTATGTAACACCGCACCACCGTTTTGAGCCACAAATCACAGCCAACAGCTTCAATACATTTCTGCGCATTTTAAAGTGCCTAAAAGAAAGTGAAAGATAAGGAGTTACTTTTCTATCTGTCTCTTTTCTTAATTACTTTATATATTTCTCTCATTTGTTATATTTTTATTATATATCCTTTTTCACTTGAAATGGACTGATCATTTGTGTTTTTTTGCAATTTGTTTTTGGTTGCTTTTTTTTATTATTATTTTTAATTGTATTGTTATATGATAATCTTAACAAAAATATTTGAGACCTCTAAATGAGGAGCTCTAGAGATGGGCTCTACCTTGTGATTTGATGTTTTGACTTGTAATATTACATTTTTTATTTTTTTATGTATGACCACATCACTAGAGTTGACATTAGGACTCCAACTTTAGTGCTCTCTATCATCACTCTAATCTTAAAAGCTTGGAAGTTGTATACTTTTGTCACTAACTTGCTCTTTATTGACATTATCTACTTTTGTATGCATGCATTCATCATATCATATGCCAATTATTGAAGACATCCCCACCCTTTTATCTTCACTCATAAGAAAGCAATCAGATCAACTTCCATAATTTTCAATTGTTTTCATCACATGATTAACTTTTTAGTCACTTAGAGAGAGAGAGAGAGAGAGAGAGGGAGAGATGTATGTGACAAGGCCTTTATCGCTCTACCGGAATTCTCCTAGTGCTGGTTCGGTACAGCCACCAGATGCTCCATATTCAGGTTATCTAGTTTTTACAGACGAAGAAGCAGAAGCGCAAGAAACATGTTGTTGGGGTGTATGCAAGAACAAGAGAATTACAAATCTACCATTTCCTCAAGACAAGATTTTGAAGGTTGTTCACTCATCTGAACACGAAGAGCCGTCTGTTACAGAGGTTTGGTTCATCCCAGTTCTTGATCAACCGCTCTCATCCAACCGCTATTACGTCATCAAAGCCAGAGGCAAGTATAAAGGGTATGCTATACCTATCTCTCTTATATCTTTAAATTCATATAAATTCCTAAACAACCACCAAAATCGAGTTATGAAAATCGGTTCAAGTGACCTTGAAGTTGATACAAATTTGATTATTTGGATATTTGTAATGTTGCAACTACTGTAGCAATTTTTGCAGGCTAGTTTGCACTTGTTCAAGAGAGGACGACGTTGTTGGATGCTGTTTTAGGGATGTCATAAGAGACGTAAAGCCAATACCTTTCGATCATAGGGACATTTACCAACAAGTTGAGATTCATCGCTATTTGAAAAGTAGTTTCTACGCAAAGTCAGTATCTGGTGACGGTTTTCCTCCAAAATTCCTAAGAAGAAAGGGATGGGAAGTTCACGCCTCCACTTCATCAATGAAAATTCAAGTAAGAGAAACTGAAGGCCTCAACACCTCTCTCCCACTTCACCTCCCGGGATTCAATTTCCCAGTATATTACAAGTGTTCCCCTTCAGTTGTGATAGCGAAATGGTATTGCCCATTTGTGTTTGTAAAGGAGGAAGCTACTAAAGTAGAATACCAAGTTAGAAGATCTTTGTTGTATGAGATGACACTTGAGCAATGGTGGGAAGAGATATATTCGTGCGAAAACGAAAGCAATGAAGCCAATGTTGTCGTGATTGTGAATGTGAATGCTACTGTGAAGAGTGAAGCTATTCTAGCATATGGGATTGAAGCTGTGAAAGATGAGAGCCATGTTGATGATATTGATGGGTTTGTTTGGTTTAGAGTAATTGAAGACCAGGTTTGGAGAAGAGTGGTGGGTATGGGTGTGGGTTTGAGTACAGCAATTGTTGAGAAGATGAGATGGGTGGAAGAGAGAAGAGGGTGGGTTGATGGAGGAGAGAGAGGTGTGATAGTGGAGAGGGAAGAAGAGGTCAGAGGTGCGTGGAAGAGATTTAGTTGTTATGTGTTGGTGGAGAGTTTTGTTCTGAAGAGAAGAATGGATGGACTTGTTTTGCTAAGTTGCAAGTTTAGGCACACCCACATGACCCAATGCAAATGGGAGTGAGGTTTTCTATTTATCAATTTGGGTTAATTTTACTTTTTATCTTTTAAACTATCTTTATTTTTCGATTTCATTCTTGAACTTCTAAAAAGTTCATAATTTTGGTTTAATATGATTAAAAAAGTCACAAAATCAATTGGGATTAGCCTAGTCACAGGGTAGAATTTAATCTACATCTACACTTCGTAGTGATAAACCAAAACAATGCACATCATATATAGATATATTTTCTTATCACTACGCAATTTTTGAAGTTCATGTTATCCATAATAAGGACCAAAGGCTGACAAGTTCAAAAACTTGGAAACCCAATTCCCAAATTGATCATTGTACACCTTCTTCCCTAACCCAATTCTCAGTTCAAGTTTGCGATTGATTACACAGGAATTTCAAAGTGAATGGGAACAAACAAGAACAAAAAAAAGGTCGAACCAAGTTCAAGTTAGCCCCATGTCTCTGTCAGGCATTTTATCGAACATCATAAATGCAACAACTTACAGGTCGTTGCAATGATATAAATTAAAAAGTTCAAACGCATTCAGTTTCGTTTTAACTAATCAATCAAAACCCAATTATTAGTCTTCCCATAAAGAAACACAAAAAGAAGAAGAAATACAAAAGCACAAGAAATAAAGCTGCGTTCACCATTTTTTTTTTCTTTCCCTGTATAGTTTCTTACCAACTGGTTGAAAATTAGACGAGACCATAAAATCCAATGCATTTTGAGTAACTGTCCAGAAACGATTGAAGTTAATTTTGGCCTTATTGTTTGGGGCCCGAAGCAATTTCTTTGTGGGCTTCTGGCCAAGGCCGATCCTTTCCTTATCTCTTCTCTCTCCTCCCTTGCTCAATGAAAATAAAATTTTGGTAATACCGATAATATAGTGTCACCAACACATAATAAACTCTGGGGTTGTTTGAGGTATCTTAAATAAGTATACTTTTTATCTTTTTAGATCAAAAAGTTGAGGAAAAAAATATAGATATTTGGGTTAACTTTTTGACTTTTTATGAAAAATTGTGTATTAAAAAATTATATAAATAAGTTGTAGGAGAAGATAGTGTAGTACATACGTACGGATTGGCAGTCAGTCGACTGGGTGAATACATTATAAAAATTGCCTCATTTTCGGCTTTGATTGGACGGTGTTGTTCAGCCCGTGGGGGCCCACCACGGATCCCGTTGTTCTAATCAGAACCGTCAATGTGTAGAACTCGTCGAGTGCTATATGCTTGTAAAAAATCACTTTGATTAGATATCGATAGCTATCTGATTGTGTTATTTTTTTGTCAACTGTTAACTATAACATCATCCAATTTTTATACAAAATTGATTTGATCACGTAGTTAGCGATATTCGATAGACGTAATTTTTTACAAGTATATAGTAGTAGACGAGTTCTACATCTTGCACGGTTCGGATTATTAAAACGGGACCCATGGTGGGCCCCCATGGACCCAGCTTTACCATCAAATTTAGTGAATGTACACAACTTTTTTTTTTTTTCCCTTTCCCTGCAGTTGGCTTGACATCATACATTGATGGGGCAAAAACTTTATTTATATTTTAATATCTATATATTATTATTATTTTTTTTTTTGGTAAATAGTGATAACTTTTTAATTTTTTAATAATTTTTTGACTTTTTTTACACTTACCAACCAGCCCTCTATAGGTGGAGTGTGAATCCCTACTTTTTAGGTGCCACATATGCATAGGAAGATAAATGGTAAGATATTATTGGACAATGATACTAATAATGTGATATTTATATTAAAAAAAATTCACAAAAAGGCAAGTGATCTAATGACTACTAACATCTTAAGTGATCCAACCCCCTTATAGGAGCTATTTGTTTGGTGGGATTGAGGCGAGGAATTTCATCTCTAACATATCAACGAGTCTATTGTTTAGTTTGAAAGTTGAAAGCCGGATTAATAGTCTGATTAGATTATTAATCCTTTATATATAAGACAATTCTATCTTAGAGGGGGTGTGAAATAAAAAGGTTAGCTTGTGAGTTGACCAAATCAACCCTAAAGATTGGACAACCTTATTAGATGATGTTCAATAAATTTCTCACAAAGTAAAAATGGGTGCTTTATTATTAAAAGATGCAGATATTCAAAAAAATAACTCATTTATTTGTCTTATTTATTATTTTATTTTTTATAGTATTTATTGATATATGTATATATATATTTCATTTGTACACTAAAATAAGGGCCTAAGAACTTTTTAGATACTTGATTTATTATATGACACTTTTATAATTACTTTTAAAGAACACTAATTGTTATAGTTATAGTTACAAAAGATTAAAATAGTTAATAATAAGTTGTACACAAGAAAAAGGGGATCAACAAAGTCTTTGAAATACAAATTTTCAAGTTTACTAAATTATTATAGGGGAGTTTACTGATTAAAAAGGGGATTATACTAAACTAATATATTTGCTAAATACATTATATTTGAGACAGCAAACTAATATATATTTGGTAACTATTACAAGGGAGTCTACTTTATTACGGGCTTTGGCAGAGTCTATTAAATATTGTACTGGATTTATCAATAAAATTCAATTTTTTGTTGATTAATAAAAAAAATTGTAAACTTTGAAAGATGCTACAAATTCCATCCTAAAAATATATATATAAAATCAAGTTTAACATTGTCACTACTTACAAATATTTGGAAGGATTCGTTTTGCATTTTCACCAAGCACCCACTAAATAATTAAGAATGACAAATTAATTTTTTTGAACAACTATCCTTTTTCATAATTTTCCAAACAAACACAATATTCATTAGGATAGTTATTTTTTAACATCTAATCATATGACAAAATAAACATGAGACACAAATCATATCTAGCCAAATAGTTTAGGAACAAATAATCCTATAACTAACCGTCCATAGATTGTAATCCTCTTTTAGATAGTCTGTCCAAATAAAGGTATTTGTTTGGAGGAATTAAGGCATAGGATTGGATTTCATATCCAACGCCTCAACTAATTTGTTATTTAGTTTGAAAAGTGAAGACACGGACTATTAATCCTTCATATGTGAGATTATGATATCCTTAGGAGATACAAAAAAGTTGAATAATTTAGTCTTCGAAGTAGTTGGTGAAAAGACTAATTTGGCCCCAACTAATATCTATTTTCCTCCTCCTTTTTTTTCACAGAACATTTTCTTCTTCTCAATCAAAATGAAAATGGGGTCTTATGCAAATGGGGTCTCATGCAACAAGTATATTGAGAGTTGGTGGTTGATATTTATCTGTGTTGTCCAACAGCAATCACTTACGTGTTGAATTTTTTGTTTCGTTTTCCAATCACAATATGCCACATCTTTATTTGAGTTCAAATTTCAACACTAGTAATTTTCATTGATGTTGATTTTAGTGTCATGTATTACACTTGATTTATCAGTAATTTTTTTTTTATTGACTAACAACAAATATTTATTAGACTTTAAAACATTACAAGTCCCACACGAAAAATAAAATAAAATTTAAAAGTTAGATTTAAAATTGTCATTATTTTAGTAAATAATTCAAAAGGACAAAATAATTTTTTAAACAGTTATCATTTTTCATAATTTCCCAACAAATATGAAATTTATTGCAATCCATCTTTATCCAGTCAATCCAAACAAATAAGACCTTGAGTATTAACACTTTTCTGCTAACAAAAATTAATAAATGAAAAATGAAAGAAATGGACTAATCTTGAACTTTTTTTTTTTTTTAATTTTGGATACAAACTAATCTTATCCTTTCTGTGTTGATGAATTTTCAAAAATAAAATCAGTTTGTTTTTTGGTAGTTTCAAAAACTTTTCTTATTTTTTTCTTAAAAACTCTTTTAAGTGTTATACGTTGTCCCACATCTAAAATATGAGAGAAATATATTGAGATAATAAACACTCATGAAATATTCATTGCAATAAGAAATTATGGGAAGGATACTAATGTTGATGTTTATACTGTTCAGCAGATTCTTATACTTTTCATAATTGTCATTATCTTCCAAGCAATTGTCATTGTCTTCCATGGGATTCTTATGCAATTGGAGAGACTGCTGCGATGGAAGTTTTGGTGAATTACATTGTCAAACCTGCTGTGACCAAATTGGGCTCTGATTCAAACACTTCTTTGTGCGAGGCCAGAACTTCGATCGCGGAGTTGCGATTAAAATGTTCTTCTTTGTGCTACTCCTGGTCATTCTATTCTATGTAAGAAGATACGTAAATCCCTTTTGTTTTTTGTTTCAAATTGAAATTAGAGTTTACTAACGCTGTGTTTGGCTGGAGAATTTGGGAACAGATTTGGAAAGATAAAGGGAAAAAATAGATAAAATATGAATAAAATATATCTATATTTCACTTAGTTTTACACACCTTTTCCAAATTTCTTCGTAAATCTCTCAACTAAATACAACATAAATCTTATTATTAATATTACATATTCAATTGAAAGTATTAATCTTCTTTTATATATATATTGACATATCTATATAACATGACCACTTGAGCACATATACTGTGTTAAGTGGTCATGTTACTCAAGCGACAGAAAATACACATATAGTGTGTTAGATCACATCTTGCCTTTAATATTAATTTTTTCTTTTATCATTATTTTTATAATATTATTTTTTTTTTCGAGTTGTATATACATGTATGTGTTGACCACCAGTATATATACATATATATCAAGACAATTTTAGCTCATTTTTTTGAAAAATTGAGCCCAGTTTGGATTTTGGAAAGGTTTTTGAGATTTCAAGATTTTTTCATAAATTTTATATGTTTTAATTGTATTTAGATTGAGTCGATCTAAAAGCTTTAAAAAAATAATATATATATATATATTTCTATATATTTGTTAGTATTTAATATTTTCAAAAAAAATAAAATAAATTTTATACGTAATAAAATATATTTATAGATCTAAAAACTAAAAAACATTGATTAAAATATTTAAAAAGTTCACTACAAATATAAATTAAAAATCAAAAACTGTTTTTGAAAATTTCAAAATCAAACAGAGTTTAAAAATTATTTAAGAATTTGAAAAGCAAACAAGTTTTGAATTTTTAAAATTTTAAAAACTATTTTTAGAATATACAACTAAACAAGTTTTTAAATTTTGTCAACTCTTTTTAAAAAACGGACTTGAGTTTTTTGTTTTCCTTTTTTTTTTTTAGTGAATTTTTTAAATATTTTATGTAATTTTTTTAATTTTTAGATACACCTAATTTAGGTATAGTTAAAAAGTATAATATTTGTGAATTTTTTTTTAAAAAATTCATCAAATACAAAAAAATATACAAAAATACAAAAATTTATTACATTTTTATATTTTGTTCTATTTAATGAATTTTATAAAAACATTTGTACAAATTATATATATTTTAAGTATATATCAAGACTAAGTAGATATAAAAAGTAAAAAATAAATAAATAAAATATTTAAAAAAAAAAAAACCAAAACTATTAAAATACAAATTCAAAATTTTAAAACTCGAAACCATGATGTGTAATATTCTAATTTCCATGCCATTTCAGGATTCTTATGATCGTCTCAAAGGACTCTATCAGCTGTAATGTTGAGTATTTGAAATGGTGTTGCTGTGTCTGATGTGATTGTATTTGGTGAAATAAATTATAGCCTCGTTTGGGAACTTGGCTATTTTAATTATTATTTTTTTTATTTTTTAACTATTTTACGAGATGAAAAAAAATTGCGTTTGGGATGAATTGTGGATTTCTTTTAGGTGAATAGATGGTTGTGGAAGAAAAAATAATTGATTGAAGTGTAAGATGTGATATTTTGTCTTATTAATTATTTTAGTCTTTTTTTTTTTTCTTTTGTCTTTATTAACTATTTTAATCAAGATCCAAGGTGCCAAACATGATGTAATAGTACAGGAGCAAATATATGTAATTTTATTTTAATTTGATTTTTATTAATTTAAATAGTAAATCTATCACTTTATGTTAGTCTTTTAAAAGATAATTGGACAAGAATAAAAATATGAATAGTGTCGATTATTCCTTCAAAATCATTAAATATCTTCTCAATTTGGTGAGAGGTTTTTTGGTACTTTTCAACATTACTCATCTTTTATGACACTTGTTCCATCGTTTCTTAAAAAATAGCTTTAAATTGAAGAATTTTACTATTCATAAAAATTCTTTAAAATCTTTAAGAAAAAACTCCTAAATTTATGCTAATGATGTGTGATAATGTTAAACTCACAATTTGATATTTACAATGTAGAAATAACATTATCGCAACAATGCAAATGCTAGTTTTTGTTAAGGTTTGGACATATTGTTCGATTGCTTAATTTTTGACAGTTGGATGTTCAATACTTGCACTTTTGGATCCTGAGGTGAGGGACGGGGGGAAATGATTGTAGTAGTGGGAATGGGAAAAAAAAGAAAGTGATTATGATTTCTTATTATTGTGTTTGGATGAATAAAAGAGAAGATAATGTGATTTTTTTAGTTATTTTATTTAGATAGAGTCAATAAAAGAAAAGCAAAGAACGTATTTTATTTTATTTTACCAAAATAACATTCCATATTAATAAATAAAAAAAAATTTAGTTTCTTCCACCATAGGATAATTTTGATATTTTAAAAAAGTTTCATTAAACTCATTTCTTTTCACCACTTTTGGTGAGAAACAAATTACAGTTTTGGTGAGAATTTTTTCCCCACTGTCTCTTATAATTTCTCACTTATTTAATCATCCAAATAAGTTAAGGGATTTATTTTTCTCCATTTCTTTTCTTTTCTAGTTAAATTCCTCTATCCAAACAGAGTTTTAGCCTATTTTATTTTTCCATTTCCCAATTCAACCAAGTATAACCAAGCATAACTGGTAATATCTCTATTTGTTTCTCCATAATCTCTCTCTCACTGAAAACTCTGGTCCAGAGGCTCCTCGCTTTTATCCCCAAAACCTAGTCTGTATCTCCATATCTCTCTCATGATCTCACGGACTCTCTGTGCTGGTATGTGGTCTTCTTGCCGACGAACGTGGTGTACTCCCTGTCTCTCTGTCTCTCTTTGGCTTTCTCTCTCAAGATTGTAGTTGTATAATGGAGTTTTGGTGGTCCACCATTTCATATTGAGTTTTGATCCTTTGGGTTGAGTTTGTTACTCTAGGTCGTATTTTGTTTAGTAATTTAGAGAAGCTTGAAGTACACTAGGATCTCGGTCTCATTCTTCATACATTAATCTTTGCTAAAAAAGTGAATTTTGAGTGGCCCTGGAGGTGTTGGAAAATGGGTCCTACCTATTTTGGGACATTGGGGAATTTTGGGGTATTTCCGATGTGATTTTAGGAATTTTTTTGCTAATACAAGTTATCATGGTTTGTGATTTGTTGTTTCTGGTCAATTTTATGATATTTTTCTGGGTTGGGTCTGTGTTTTTATTGATAAATATTTTGGTATTTTTTTGAATATGTGATTGTATGATTTTGTTGAGAAAACCAAAGCATAAGATTTCCGGCATGCTTTACTCAGTTGAATCTCCGACTTAACAACACAATCTTCATTTTCTTTCTTTTTCATTTTTTTTAGATCTCATCTCTCTCAGGGCGGCCCAATTTGATATTAATGATTGAAATTGTCTGACTCAATACTTTTTCTTAGGCTATTGGAGAACATCTTAACAAATGTTAAATGATAACTGATGTTAGCCTTAATTTGGCAAGTCTTTTGACAAACCACTAGAGTGTAAATTTGAGGAAATCTTGCTAAAACATGACATTGGCAGTGTCTTTAACATTCTGCTGGAGATGATTATACATAGCAACAACTCTATATATATAGAGGTAAATGTGCTCAACATGTGTACACTGCTATTTACTGCTTTCACATTACAAATTATTGATGTAGATCAGTCAATCCAACCCTATTCAGTAATGGCCTTGGGGTTAGACTGGTGTGTTGTAGAATTATTTTGTCTTATGAAGGCGAAACTTCTTATCCCAAGATAACTTTTTTACAATTGAATGACTAAAATGTTCCCCCAAGATAAGTTATCCCATCTGATTCTATTCGGGAATCAAATATGGCAATAGATTGTCAATACCAATGAACACAAGCCATCAACTGTTGAATTTAAATGCATTTCATATTAGAATTAATTTTTTCTGCTTCCACAAAAGTATAGTCCATCAAATTCACAATATTGACACCTTTGTGATAGCAATATCGTCTTCTATTTATACAACACCACAGAAATGCAGGTCCATAACAAACCTCATTTGTATGTCCTTGTGTAACACCCCCAAAATATAACATAAATACATCCGCAAATATATAGATGATAGCATAAATCAGAGTCTCAGTCCTTTCATTACACGAGGTTAAAGGTACAAAAGAGTTTAATATAAATAATTGTCCTATTGGCTTACATCTTTCCAAGCCTTAACTTGGCTACAACAAAAGTGAGTTTCGCTCTTTACATATTTAGCCCTAGGCTATACAAAATACAAACATAACAAAACATGAAGCCCTTGTTTCCCAAATATCACTCCCATGCTATTGCCTTGGAGGAGGCATGCTATCAATACCTGAAAATGTTATTTCCAACTAGAGTGAGCCACAGCCTGGTAGAGATCATCTAACACAGTATATGAAACTTAGAAAATGTATAAGTACAAGTGCATAAACGATGCATGTGGTAAAACTTTTCTCAACATTAAATACTTATAAGGTATCAATTTCAAGCCTTTATCTATTCACTTATATGTTCTCCATTCATGAGTCAATTTCATTATTTCTCAACAAATGAATTGAGGCTATAACTCGATAAATTGCAAATCACATAACACATATGCATAAACACTTCAAACTTCTTGTTTCACGGAAATTTCGTCCGCGGGCAGTCGTCAAACGGGACCCATGTAAACGTAGGCTATGCAGGCACTACAATTGCCATTTTACGGATATTTCATCCGCGGGCTAGGCACCCATGTATAATTTCGGGATTTTCATCCAAGACACTCGGACCAACTTAATTATATTGGAGTCCGTCCCCTTTCTCCTCCTAAACAAATATCTACACATATGCAATGTATTTAAATAGATAATCAAACATGAAGCATATCCTCTTTCCACTTCCTAACAAACATACATATACAATGTATATAAACACGGTCATATTCAATGACAACCATCAAGATTGGTTTTAATTTACCTAATCCACATGCTATTTCTACAACAATCCAAAGCTATCCTCTACCGATAGCCCAATATAATTATCTCTAAACAGATATTCAATCTCAACAGATAGTTTATTCGAAACTTCTAAAAGAATAAGTTAATACATAACCAATTCCACCATTTATGTTAACTCTCTCTCAATTTCACATTTTCAATGTCAATTCCAATTTTTGTACAAAATAATAATTTGACCCAATTAGGGCAATTTCTTCATTTTTCCAAATATTAGCCAAGTGCCAAAATCATCAAATTAGGTAGAGTACAACATCATTTTCAAACCTCACAAACATTAATTTCATTTACACCCAAAACCCCTATTTGAAACTCCATACTCAAAACCCAAGGTTTGTTTTAAAACATCCTCAAATCACACCATTGTTGCACAAAGACAATATCTAAGCTAAATATCATATGAAAGTGTAGAAAAAATCCCTACTTCAAAGAAGAAGACGAACCCAACAAGAGACAAATTCCAAGAATGTTGAAACCCACTTCTATTCGAATCAAAATGTAGATCTTGATAAGTTCTACATTTTTCCCAAAGGCACTAGGGTGAAAAGGAGAATGGATCTAGATGAAATTTAAGAGAGAAGGTGACATATAGAGAGAGAAGCTCAAGAATAAGCTTTTTGGAGAGTTTTAGAGAGAGAGAGATAAGAAAAAATGACTCAAAACTTCATCCTCTTGGACTGATATTCACGCAGTCCGCTCGAGCGTGGGAATTCCTGCTCCAGCGTCAGATACAGACTCCCACTCGAGCGTGAAACTGGACGCTCGAGTGTCGAATGCACTCTCCCAGCATCTGCAAACCTGCAAAAAAAAAAAAATGCTGAGAGTTGTAGAATCCCACTCGAGCGCGGGAATGGCCGCTCGAACGGAGGAGCAAAAGTTGTGAAGCCCGCTCGAGCGCAAGAATGCCCGCTCGAGCGGAGAGGCCAAAATCTGGGCAATACAGGTTTTGAAAAGGGAGTAACTAACCTGTTCCAAATGCACAATTACAACCCCATAACCAAAAATAGAGGGGAGACAACGGAAACAAAATATGAATAACCTTTCAATCCATACAACTCGAGTCCGGAATATAACAAGAAATGGGTTAAGAACCGGAATCGCTATATCTTGTTTTCTCTTCTCTATCTTCATTGTGTAGATATGCTAGCAAAGTAGCAGCAGGAACTGAGTTATACAAAATTCGAGAACTCTCGTTTAGGAAAACCCCTCTCTTGGAAGTTGGAGTAATTCCCGTATCCTTTCACAAACCTACATCGATCTAATAAATGAAGTGCGTTTTCAAATGTTTTGAAATAGATAAGGGGTGGGAAGGGAAGATAAAGCTAGATGAAATATAAATCACAATTAACATACCATCTTAATCTGGGCTTTGATTGATGCGATTAGGCGTACGTACTCCTCTATTTGCCTGAAAGAGCAGTATACAGTGATAATCAATTTACAAGTGTATCATCCAAGAAGCAAACAAAGAACCAGACCTCTTGTACAGTAACCTAGCAGTTAAACACATACTAAAGAAAGAAAGAAAGAAAACAATAAAGAAACTTTTTGTGTCATGAAGTAGGCAAGTGTCTTACTGATCCCTAACATACTGATCAAGAAAAATATCCACGAAAGGCAACTTTCTAGATTGGCATTTTACTTTATATCATTGTTTGTACCAACAATGATAGAGAGCTCTAGTGATGTAGCAAGAGAAAAAAAAAAACAAAAACAAAAACAAAAACAAAAACAAAAATATAAGCACACACATCGCATCACATGTGAGTCCCACTCCTTACCACATCACTAGAGTTCCAAAATTAGAGCTCTAATCTTTATTCTTGTCTATACCCTAAACGGAAACAGTTGATTAGGCCACGTAACATGTAAGCTGTGCTACGGAGGAAAAAGAACATCTTTAGGAAGTTGGAGATAGATTAGCCATCGAGACAAAATATTCACAAGAAAGACAAAATAAGCTAAAAAGTTAATAAGACAAAATGTTACATTCAAATTATAATCATTTCATTTTTTTTCTCACAAAAGTCAAAAAAGCCAAAAACCTCGTCCCAAATGAGACTTTTTAGCCGTAGGCTAAAAAAGTTAAAAAGTCAACCAACATCCCATACGAAGGCTTAAAAGTCCATAAAAAGAATATTTTTATAATTTGTAGTATATTACAGTTAAAAACTCAAATGTGAAAAATAAACCAAAGTTTTTTTTATTTTTTTTATTTTTTTTATAGTAGTAAAAAAAAAAAAGACTCTAAATAGTTTTTATATTTTTAATATAAAAAATAGGCACAATATAATTGTTTCAGTAGCTTTACAACTTAAAAATTACATTTTTGCTACAAAGTACTTAAAACATATTCATGTCATATCCGAGACGTATTCATGTTATACGGGGTCCCATACCCAAGCCATACCTAGATTATTTTGCGTACCCCGTGTGTGTGCATCGCGTACCAATGTGCTTACCCATATTATGGTAAGTACCCAATATTCATATGGTAATATTTTCAAAGTACTCATTTTTCATAGCTTACAAGAAGCAACCATGTCCTTATTGGAGACATGTCAAACACTTCTCAACATATGTAACACAATTTGGAGATACATGTTCGTCCCTTGACACAAATGAAACATATTATAAAAGCAATGAAAATTTATACTAGTTTAAAGAAAATAATTTGGGATCCAATGATAAAATAAAAGCAATGAAAATTTATACATATTAAGCTCTCCTATTTTAGACGTTGAAAATTAGTATTATGTTGCAATTTTTAATTATCATTAAAGATATAATAAATATATAAAATAATATGTTTTTTACATTTTCCCAACGTGTCGTATCCTGTATTTTTTTAAAAAATTATTATATCAGAGTATTTATGTTGTATGTCTGTGTCCATACTTCTTAGATTGCAATTATGAGAGGGAGACAAAACCAAATAATAGGGCCCAAGTGAAATAGGAAATGTAGGCTCCTCGAACTTGAGGAAACATTATGTTCATATCTAAAATTGGAAAGCCCAATGGATGAAATTGATTCAAAATTGAATAGTTTAGGTATAAAATAGATATAATAAAAAGTTAACGGTTGAATTAATTTTTGAGTGATAGTTAGAGGGCAAAATAATATTTCCTCAAAATACTACCACATATCTACGATCCAACTCATATTTAAACATAGTAAGAATCTATTACCTCAATGAAGAAGAGTAGAGCCCTAGGATTTCAAATGTGATCAAATAAAAAATCCATTATGATGAATATGTAACTCTTAATGTGTTTACAATATTTATTGAGTTTTTGTAAAATACCCACTTTAGGAGTCTTAGATTAAGGTTTCAATGAGTTAACAACACAAATTTTTAGTGAGAGAAAGTAGAGAGAAGCAAGAGGGAATTTCGGATGAGAAGATGAAAAAGTGTGAGAAGAGAGAAAGAAAATCGCAAACTTAAAACAAGGCAATCGATCACATTTGTGTTAGCAAGTATGTGACGATCCCCTTGCAATCACTAACTACTAAAATTTGAAAATTTGAAGTAATCGACATGCTATCGATCCTCTAGCGATTACTAGTTACTACTCGAACACAATCTATCTTTATGAAACAATTGATCCTGCAAGGAAGTGCGATCGATCACATTCTCAGAAAATGAAGATTTTCTCAAGTTACTAACAAGCATGCAAGGCAAAACATCGGTGGCCATCTCTATTACAAAACAATTAGGAATAAGATTTAAATTTATTAACGATAAATTAAAATAAGGCCAATCAATCAAGGCATAATGGTCGAATTAGACTCTGGTGGTCACATAAACTGTATAGAAAATCTCTCCAACCTAGATGATACCAAGAGACTTTTGCTAGAGTCAAATTTAAAGATACTAAAAGTGATGGGTATACGCGATGTGTATGTATATGATTATTTTTTTTAAAAAAATAAAAAATAAAATTGTGAAATGTATGATTAAATTTAAAAATTAAAAATTAAAACATTTTATGAATCTAAAAAGATCAATAATTGAGAAATTTGAAAATATATATATATATATTCATAATGCCCATGTAAAAAAAAACTAAAAAAATGTAGGCATAATACTATTGGAGTTGTGTGGGGCTGCTTTTTCAGAGTACCAACACGTGGTAAGGTGACGCCGACGTGTCAGCCTAGGTTCCACGTGTCCTGGTAGTTGTGTTGAGGTGATCTCGGGCGTTGCCGAGGTTATCTCAGAGCTGCCGAGGTTCACTCCGAAGAAATCGGAGTCCGAAGAAAGCAGATAAAGGACAAGAGTCCTAGAATGAGGAAAGACTTCCGAATAGATAAGGATAAGAACTCCTGTAGAGTTTATCCCTAACTATGCGGAAGAATCCTAACTGAATGAGAGTCCATAGGAGTGAAACTTCTAATGGGATTAGGAGGGGTTCTACTATAAAAGAGAGGCGCCCCCGGCGGGTCTAAGGTACGCAATTTGAAGTCTTGAGCAGTTACTTAAGTACTTGATTTATCTTTGAGAGATATTGACTGGATCGTCGGAGTGCCCCCGGGTGGAAGAGCCACCGCCGGTGCCTTTTCTTTCTGTGCAGATTACAGGGTGCCATCTACTCTGCCTGTGTTCTACAGCTGGATAACTAAGGAGGGCAGTGTGATCGGAAAACCACTCACACAATTTGGCGCCGTCTGTGGGAAGGAAAGAAGAATAGATGGCCAGTAACTCGCAGAGGGAAAGGATTGGGAACGACACTCCTGTTGGGGGTGGAAGACCCGTCGACCCTAACACTAGAGAAGGAGACCACAACGAAGAAGTTCGTGATCAGAATCACGCAGAGAAAGGCGTTGGCCAAGGTGGCGACGCATCAAAGAGAGCGGACAAGGGAAGGTACTATAACGAGGACGACCTTCAGACTTGGAAAGACAGATGTCTGAGGAGGGACGAAGAAGTAAAGGAGATGGCAAACAAGTTGGCAGACCTTCAGTCGGTCGTCAACTTCATGATGCAAAATAGCGTCATGCAGCCGCCCTACCCGCTGCAGGACACACCGATGCCAGCAGCAAACGCACAGAAAGAAATCCCCGCAGCACCTCAGCACGCGAAGAGTGGAAGGCACTCCCACCGACCCTCCAGAGACGTCGGCCGAGAAGAGCCGAGAAGAGAAGAGTCCCGAGGGACATGTCGCGAGAAGGAAGCAGACCCCAAAGAACATCGGCAAGTTTCGGGGCGGTTGTTGTGCTTCGATGCATCCTGCGGGGAAGGATCAAAAAGGGGCCATCAGGAGGCCGAGAGTAGTGCGCCGAAAAGGATGAAGTCCGACGACAGCAGGGCTGCAGGGAGAAGTAAGGAAGACTTGAGAGATTATCTCAAGAGGAAGCGGGAGAATGCCGGAGCCGAAGTAACCTCCCCGGTTAAGCCGAGGACGCCATTCTCGGCGGAATTGGATAGATTCGTCGCGCCGAAAAGATTCAATATGCCGAGGTTCCAGATATATGATGGTAAGTCAGACCCTAACTTCCATGTTGGATTATTTTTGAATTCAATGGCACTATACAGTGGGAACGAGCCGTTGCTCTGCAAAGTCTTCCCTTCATCCTTCGGGGAGATCGCATCAGACTGGTTCCACAAATTACCGAAAGGAAGCGTGAAGAGCTGGGAAGGTCTGGCCGAGATGTTTGTGGCCAGGTTCATAACAAACAAACTGCAGCCATTGAGGGTGGATGCATTGATGGCTCTGAAGATCAGCAAAGACGAAAGCCTTAGGGCTTATGCAAAAAGGTACTACGAGGTGTTCAATCGTATACCTGAATGCAACCAGGAGGTGGCGGTCGTGTCTTTTAAGAACGGCCTGAAGGATGATTGTTCACTGCGGAAGTCTTTGGCAAAGACACTGCCAAAGAGCATGGAAGAGCTCATGGCGAGAATTGAGAAGTATGCCAGAGCCGAGGAGGATACATCGAGGAGTAAGGAGACAAAGCAAGAAAAAGACCACGGCTCGCCGAAGCGAGGCCGAGGTAACAATGCACCCAACAAACAAGAGACAGAGTTGAGAGCCAAACAGGCAGTAACAACGGTGTTCCGAATTCCGGTCCACAAAGTTCTTGACCAAATTCGGAATCAACCCTACTTCAGAGCGCCAGCAATGGCACCAGGAGAGTTTATGGGGAGGAATCTTGGTAGGCGTTGTGCTTACCACAATGAAGAAGGGCACCCAACTCAGGGTTGCAGAGCCCTTAAAGCACATTTGGAGGATCTTGTGAGGCAAGGCCATCTGAGAGACCTAGTGGATGAGGCCAAGACAAGAGAAGCACAGGCACGTTTGCCTCAAGCACCAGCAGCCCCGCCTCCCCCAGCACAGCAACCACCTGTAGGCGGACCTCGGGTGGTTAATGTGATCCATTCAAGGGTGAGTGAAAACGACTTAAGGGGGGAGACACAGAGGGTCAAACACCTACAGCACGTCAACCAGGTAGGGCTGAAAAGACCTCGGGCTGAAGAATGCCAAGGCCCAGTGATAGCCTTCACAGAAGCCGACCTAGATATGGTCCAACACCCGCACAATGATGCTTTGGTAGTATCCCTCCAGGTCGGGGAATGCCAGGTGAAACGCATCTTGATTGATCAAGGTAGTTCCTGTGACATCATGTATGTCAGATGTTACAAGGAGTTAGGCCTGCACCCGGACGACATGCAGCATTCCAACAGCCCGATGGTCGGCTTCAATGGAACGCCGACATGGCCATTAGGCGCAACAACCTTGGAGGTGCAAGCTGGAACGAAAGGGATTGAGACGGAGTTCATTGTGATTGACACTCCATCGCCTTACAACATTATACTGGGGAGGCCATGGTTGCACGCAATGGGGGCAGTTCCCTCAACATTGCATCAACTGCTACGATTCCCAACAGAACATGGGATTGAGGAAATAAGAGGAGATCAGCTGCAGGCGAAAAATTGCTCCATGGCAGCAATGAAGTTAACCTGCAGCATTCGAGAGCCAGAAAAGGCAGAAATTGAAGAAAAGGACATGAAGGTCCTGGATGATGTCGGCAAGGAGCCGGCCGAGAAAAGTGAGGAAGTACTGAAGAAAGTCCTCATCCAGGAGGGCGATGAGGAACGCTACTTTCTTCTCGGCTCAGGATTGGCCGAAGAAGAAGAAAGAGAGCTGGAGACCTTTCTGAGAAGAAATATTGAGGTGTTCGCCTGGACACCTTATGAAATGCCTGGCATTGACCCCGAGGTCACATGTCACAGACTCAATGTTGACAGGTCGGCCAAACCTGTGATACAACGGGCCAGAAGACCGACGTTGGTACACGTCGAAGCAGTGGAGGAGGAGGTGGACAGACTTCTGGAGGCCAGGGCCATAAGAGAAGCCAATTATCCTACATGGCTGTCGAACACCGTGGTTGTGAAGAAGAAGAATGGTAAGTGGAGAGTCTGCGTAGATTTCACTAACTTGAACAAAGCATGCCCCAAGGACAGCTTCCCTCTGCCAAAGATTGACCAGCTAGTCGACGCCACGTCTGGCCACGGGAGGATGAGTTTTTTGGATGCTTACAGGGGGTATCACCAGATAGCCATGTACCCCCCAGACGAGGAGAAAACAGCGTTCATCACCCCAAAAGGTCTGTACTGTTACAGAGTTATGCCTTTTGGGCTGAAAAACGCAGGAGCAACTTACCAAAGGTTGGTAACCAAGATGTTCAAGCACTTGATTGGCCGAACAGTAGAGGTCTACATTGATGACATGGTCGTGAAGACCAAGGAAACAAAGGACCATCTTGCCGACCTGACAGAGGTCTTCGATATACTCAAAACATATCGGCTCCGACTCAACGCATCGAAGTGCGCTTTTGGAGTCGGATCCGGTAAGTTCTTGGGATACCTAGTAACTAGAAGGGGAATCGAAGCCAGTCCAGATCAGATCAAGGCAATCTTGGAAATTCAGAGTCCAACCTCGGCGAAGCAGGTCCAAATGCTTACTGGAAGGGCCGCAGCCCTAAACAGATTCATAAGCCGAAGTTCGGACAAATGTAAGCCCTTTTTCAATCTGGTAAAAAAGGCCACAGATTTTTTATGGACTGAGGAATGCGAAGCCGCATTGGCCGACCTCAAGAAGTATCTTACCACGGCTCCAGTCCTCTCAACACCTGAACCTGGGGATGACCTGTTTTTGTACTTAGCAGTTTCAGATCAAGCAGTGAGTGCTGTGATAGTCCGAGAAGAGAAGGGAGAGCAGAAAGCTGTATACTACGTGAGTAAAACCTTGGCCGACGCAGAAACAAGGTATTTACCACTGGAGAAGTTAATGCTGGCCTTGGTAATGGCCTCAAAGAAGTTAAACCACTACTTTCAGGCCCACAAGATTGTGGTACTAACAGAGCACCCGCTGAAATCCTTGTTGCAACAAGGAGACTTGACTGGAAGAATAGCAAGATGGGCCGTAGCCTTGGGCCAATATGACCTGGAGTTTAGGCCGAGAACAGCAATTAAGGGCCAAGTCTTGGCCGACTTTGTGGCCGAGTTCTCACCAGAACACATCGAACATCAAGCTCCGTTGAGCCGAGATGAACGATGCCTAAATAAGGAGGGAGAAGTCCAGCCAAGGGCTAAAGAGACAAGGAAGCAAAAACTCAGGCCCTGCAGCATTTACATCGGCGACTCCTTTCAACTGTTTGTTGATGGGAGCTCAAACCGGCAGGGGGCAGGGGCAGGAATAGTGTTGATATCACCCGATGGTGAAATATTGGAGCAGTCCATACGACTAGGCTTCAAAGCCTCGAACAATGAGGCGGAGTATGAAGCGTTGATTGCTGGACTGAAGCTGGCAGTAGCAGCAGAAGCAGATGAAGTAATAATCTTTTGTGATTCACAACTGATAGTGAATCAGTCTACGGGAGAGTTTGCAACCAGAGACGAAAGGATGTCGGCGTATGCAAAAGAGGTCATCAGACTAGCAGCCTTGTTTCAGAATTGCCGACTGCTTCAAGTAAGCCGAGATGATAACAGCCACGCCGATGCGTTGGCTAACCTTGCGAGTTCAATGCGAACAGGAAAGACAAGGACAATTATGATTGACTACATGTCGGGCCCGAGCATAGAACCACAGAACACAGAGCAGGAGGCAATGTGTGTGGACATGGGGCCAAGCTGGATGGATGCGATCGTTGCATTCCTGAAGGAAGGAAAGCTGCCTGAAGACCGGAAGGAGGCACACAAAGTCAGATTGAAGTCGGCAAGATTCAGCCTGACTGCTGAAGGACATCTTTACAGAAGGTCCTTCACTGGACCTCTTTTAAGATGTGTACACCCTCTTCAGGTTGAAGTTTTATTTGAGATTCATGAAGGAGTTTGTGGAAGCCACACAGGGGGCAGATCATTAGCTCACAGGGCCATTACCCAGGGGTATTGGTGGCCCTATATGCAAAAGGATGCAGAGGCCTATGTGAAGAAGTGTGAACAGTGCCAGAGGTTTGCACCTTTGATACATCAGCCAGCTGCCGACCTGAACCCGGTTTCCAGCCCCTGGCCGTTTGCCCAATGGGGCATGGATCTCGTTGGACAATTGCCCCAAGCAACTGGGCAGAGGAAGTACTTACTGGTGGCAACAGATTACTTCACAAAGTGGATAGAAGCAGAGCCTCTTGCCAAGATCCGAGATGTGGATGTAAAGAACTTCATCTGGAGAAACATCATAACCAGATTTGGGATTCCAAGGGCAATAGTTGCCGACAATGGAACGCAGTTTGACAGCAAACTCATCAAAAGTTTTTGTGCAAAGTACAAGATAAAGAATTACTTTTCAACACCAAGCTTTCCCCAAAGCAATGGGCAGGCAGAAGCATCGAACAAAGTAATTCTGGATGGGATAAAGAAGAGGCTGCAAGCAGCAAAAGGAAAGTGGGTAGACGAGCTGCCCAATGTGCTTTGGGCATACCGCACTACGCCGAGAAGATCAACAGGGGAGTCCCCCTTCGCCATGACTTATGGCACAGAGGCAGTCATTCCATTGGAGATCGGCATCCCAGGAATCAGAACCCAGGGAGTTGAAAATGGGACTAATGATGTGCTCTTAGCCCGAGATCTGGATCTATTAGAAGAAAGAAGAGAGAAAGCTACAGTCCAGCTTGCAGCATACCAGCAACAGCTTGCCAGAGCTTACAACAAGAAGGTCAATCCAAGGGATTTTCAAGTCAACGACCTAGTCCTGAGAAAAGTCGTCGGCAACAAGAAGGATCCCAGGAGGGCAAGCTTGGCCCAAACTGGGAAGGACCCTACAGAATTACCTCGGTATTGGGGAATGGGGCTTATCGGCTAGAAGATAATGAAGGCAAAGCATTGCCTAGGCCATGGAACACTTGTAATTTAAAGTTTTTCTATCATTAGATGTTGTTTTCTTTTTCGCCGATGTGATCAATAAAATCTCAGCAAGATTTTCGAGAATTTATAAAACCATGCATAGTGGTATTTGTGCTTTTTTCTTACGAGTAATGAGAACCCAAGTGGAACTTAGGTTCACATTGGGGGCAGAGATAAGACAGTAATGTCTAGCCGCAGTTAAGCCGAGGTAAATTCCTTAACACTTGTTGAAATTTGTAGCAATTTACAAGTTGTTAAGCTGAGAAAATTCCTTAACACTTGTTGAAATTTGTAGCAATTTACAAGTTGTTAAGCTGAGAACATTCCTTAACACTTGTTGAAATTTGTAGCAATTTACAAGTTGTTAAGCTGAGAACATTCCTTAACACTTGTTGAAATTTGTAGCAATTTACAAGTTGTTAAACTGAGAACATTCCTTAACACTTGTTGAAATTTGTAGCAATTTACAAGTTAAAGTTAAGCTAAGGTCAGAATATAGCCGAGGAATAATATACGATTTGATTACCCGAGGTATTCAACCCTGAGGTGATTGCATAAAAAAGAAGAAGTATGGAAGTCATACAAATTATTCTAAGTGCAGAACCATGAAGAAGAATCCACAAACATTTCAAGAAAAACAACTGCAGTTGTATATAAGGAAGGCACTATGGCCTAGCAAAAGTAAATTGTTCACAAGTAACAAAGAGAGGCACATCGGCCATAAAAAGAAAGCTTGCATTGTTCAAAAATGCAAGAGAAAGTAAGTACAAAGTAAAAAAAAGAAAAGACATCAGGGTTGGGATTCTTCAAACTTGAGGACCGGTTTGGATTTCCACCTCGGAAGTCTCCTGGAGAACAACCTCGGCGTCTTTTTCGGCGACAACCTCGTCCTCCTTTTCTGCAGCCACTTCGGCATCAATCTCGGCCAAAGTCTTCTCGACAGTTCTCTCAGCCAAAAGAAGGTCCGATGATAAATGGCCAGTAAAAAGGTCCTTGGGTGCTCCCTTAACCAAATCACCCTCTTCATCTGTAGTCAAGTCCATGACTTGTTCAGAACGAGGAGGGGACTTGGCCTCAGAATCATCCTTGGATTTCCTCACCAAGGCACCATCATCATCGTTGTCTTCATCTTCAGCTTCAGATGCAACTTCTTCCTCAACCTGAGTTGAGGGTTGAAGAGGAGGAAAGGGCAGAGGGATGGCTTCGGCCTTGCGCCATGGTGAATCAGCTGGAAGATCAAGTTTTTTGGCCAAGGACATCCAACCAAGGGAGAAGCCCCTGTTGCAAGCCTGCCTAACTTGCGCCTTGTAGTCCTCAGCTACATCATCCATGCCTTGGGCATAGGCCTTGTCCTCGGCTGCAGCGATCTCGGCCTTCTTGGTGGACAGGGCCTCCTCAAGCTCCTTTTCAGCCTGGGCCCTTTTCACTTCGGCGTCCCTCTTCTCAGCTTCAGCAACCTTTGTGATAGCTTCGGCCGCTTCAATTTTTTCTTTGGCGAGAGATCGGGCTTTGGTTGCAGCCTCGGCTTGATCCTCTAATTTCTTCATTTTTGATTGAAGAGATTTGCTCTCCTTTTTCAAGGCAGCAATTTCTTTGTTCAGATCAGCCATCTCTTTTCTGTTCTCATAAGCTTGCATGGACAGAGAATGGGCATGCTGAATGGCCTGACATTGCACAAGGAAAAAATTGTTTCAGAGTGTTAGAAAATAGTCCAAGCTTAATACCGAAAGAGAACAAGAGTACCAAGCAAGGACACTTACCTGGACTGAGTGTGTTGGAGCATCAGGGCATAATTTTCTTCCTGACTGTATGATGCATTCCGCTCCAAGTCATTTGGCAGCAGCAGTGCTATGCTGAGACCAACTGCAACGTTAATGTCATCAGCACTCTCAGAAGCCATGATCGGCCTGTCTTCCAGAGTGAAATCTGGGGCCCATGGAACGTCGGGCTTCTTGGAGCCCGAGGTCGTCGCAGACGAGGACCTCGGCTTCTTGAGCTGGGAGGATTGTGGTGGTGGAGCGTCGGCAGGTCTTTTGGCGGAGGAAGGAGCAGATTTCTTACCCACAGCCCGCTGGGACAGGGGAATATTATCTTCAGCCTCGGCGTCAGTAGCTTTGGCTTTTGGTTGGGCCTTCTTAACTCTTGGGGGTTTTGGTGGTGACAAAGGTTGAGCTGGTGGTGCATCCACGTCGGTGGGGAGGTCAGCGAGAAGATCCTGAACAACGGGCCTTCGGCGAACCATCTCGGCTGTTTTGACAAGTCTACGTCGACGTTTCCTTTCAGGAATTAGGGTCAAGGAGGGAGCCGAGGTTGAAGGAAGATCGGCTGGGACGGAGGAGGAGCCTTGATCTGCTCTTGATGAAGAGGCGCCTTGGGTTGTCGCAGTAAGGGTGGAATGGCTCTTCTTCTTTTGCTTTGGAACGTCAGGCAGAGTTGATCTGTGATGGGGAATGTAATTGAGCACCACAGGGGCTTTGCGTTCGTGGAGGGGAAGGCCTAAGAGCTTCTTCAAACCCTCGCTGGGGAAGTAGCTTTGACGGAAGCTTTTGGGTGGCTGATGAAGGTCTGCAAAAACGAACAAACAGAGGTTAAGCACAGACAAAGTACTGAAGACTTGATAAGGAAACAAGTAAGTAAATGACACAGGGCTCTTACCCTTTCCCTCCTGAACTGTTCGGGGCAGAGGGAAAATACGGACGTCTTCGTCTGGGCCAAATTCCCAATTGCCAGAAGCGATTAAGTAATCATCCCCAGCTCCCTTGTTGGAGTCTGGGAGGTTGGCTATGATTTTATATTTAGTAGACCTGGGTTTAAGGTAGTAAACGAACCCCTTTTCCTTCAGATCCAGGGGGCACATGGTGTAACAATATTGAAGGTCGGCCAGGGTGACCCTAGCATTCTTCTGCCTAGCTAGGGCTATGACACCGTTAAGTACTCTGTAAGAATTGATAGTGAGCTGCATTGGGTTCAACCTATAGAAATGGAGTACTTCGCGAAAAAGTGGATTGAGTGGGAGCCGAAGTCCACACTCGGTAAAGGCAACAACTGGGAAGGGCATGGTGTCATCAGTGGGCATGATAGAGTCATCATCCCCAGCCAGTCTCAGTTGAACATCGGCTGGGATGGAAAACTCTTGCCTAAAATACTCTAGTTTGGTTGGTGTGTTCACTCGATTCCTCCACATACCCATCACGTCGGCTAGGTTAAGAAAGGCTCGGTTTCAGAAGAAAATTACTTGAGAAGGGTTATAAGAACCTCGGCCACAAATTGGGGTAACTACAGATAAGGTTCGTTTCAGTTTGCACTAAGGATCAATGGTTCTATAATCAAAACCCAAAACCTAAGAATTACAGAGATGGAAGGAATAGATCTGGAAAAGACACAACAAAGCAGAAAACGGAAGCGCAGTTTCAGATTCAAGAATATAAAGGGTGGAAGGCCAAGAACACAGGTGAAACAGTGCAAATGCTTATTACACGTGTAAAAATCAAGAAGTGAGACGCATTCAGACGAATGATTCGCAGTTCAAATGCAAGAGTAGTACAGTAATGGCAGCAAGAAGATGAAAGAACTTCGATGAAATCGAAAACAAAGAGAACAGTAGCTTACCAGAGAAGTAGAGCCGAAACGAGTTTCGCCGAAGTCAGGCGATGGCAAGAGCTTCACCAAAAGGATCAAATGAGTAAGGTTGCAGAGCTTGAGAATTTGGAACAATGGCGGATTCGCAGAAAGAGAATTCCAGAGAGAGAAAACACAAGAAAGAGCAAAAACGTCAAAGGCAAAAGTGAAAAGGCCAAAGAGAGAATGAGGAGTTTTGTCAAAACTCAAAACAGGCGGCAAAAAAGCATTTAATGCGCCTGGAGCAACGCAGGCGTCAGACGGCGCAGCCGGAGAAAAGACGCCATACAGGCGCGTCGCTAGCACGGATCAATGAGGTAAAAACACGTCAGCCAAACGGTTGAGGAATGATGCATGACAGCTCATGCGCGTGACAGAATCCGTCTGAACTCTTGGTTTTCTGATGAAGGCATGTCGGCCTAAAGAGAATGATCTCGGCTGAAGGTTTCATACGCCGAGGTAACGGAAGAAAAGGACGTTATAGGTTCCATCACCTCAGAATGCCGAGGTAATAGAACCTAGGGGGCAGTTGTGGGGCTGTATTTTCAGAGTACCAACACGTGGTAAGGTGACGCCGACGTGTCAGCCTAGGTTCCACGTGTCCTGGTAGTTGTGCTGAGGTGATCTCGGGCGTTGCCGAGGTTATCTCAGAGCTGCCGAGGTTCACTCCGAAGAAATCGGAGTCCGAAGAAAGCAGATAAAGGACAAGAGTCCTAGAATGAGGAAAGACTTCCGAATAGATAAGGATAAGAACTCCTGTAGAGTTTATCCCTAACTATGCGGAAGAATCCTAACTGAATGAGAGTCCATAGGAGTGAAACTTCTAATGGGATTAGGAGGGGTTCTACTATAAAAGAGAGGCGCCCCCGGCGGGTCTAAGGTACGCAATTTGAAGTCTTGAGCAGTTACTTAAGTACTTGATTTATCTTTGAGAGATATTGACTGGATCGTCGGAGTGCCCCCGGGTGGAAGAGCCACCGCCGGTGCCTTTTCTTTCTGTGCAGATTACAGGGTGCCATCTACTCTGCCTGTGTTCTACAGCTGGATAACTAAGGAGGGCAGTGTGATCGGAAAACCACTCACACAGGAGTATTTTGAGAAAACTCTAAAAATAAGATATAAACACCAACTCCAATCTTCTCTTTATAATTGTATAGATAGATAATTTGTATTTGACTTGTTTTAAAAATAAAAACTACAATTTATAAATATGACCAAGTTTTTGGCTGTTTAGTTTTTTACTGTAAGGCATAATTACTACTGGGATATTTCCGATCTTTTATCGGTTTTTAATAATTTTTTTTTCTGATTTATAAAAGAAAAAAAAAATGTGAACAATGTTGAATGTGCCACTAATCAAATCCTTCACGAATCAAGGTTAATAATGTGATTTCTCATAACCCCATGTCACACTGTTTTTCTTTTAGTTACAGACTAATCTCAACCTTTTTGTGTTGGGAAATTTTCAAAAATAAAATGGATTTTTTTTTTCTTTTTTTGTAATTTTCAAAATCTTTCTTATTTTCTTATGAAAAATTCTTTTAAGCTTTGTGCTTGTCCCATATCGAAAATATGAGACAAAGATGTTGAGTTAATAAGCATCCACATAAATTGTTAGGTTTAATAAGAAATTGTGGGAGTGTTACTATCACGTACCCTTACACATATATGTCAATCACGATCAATTTGTCATCCTATGGATGAAAAAAAAAAGAATTAAAAACTACGGATAAAAAAATAGAAGATGTCATCCGATGGATGAAAAGACATCTCCCTATAGATGACATCCGATGAAAAAAATAGAATTAAAAATCCATCCTATTGATGGATGAATCAATTTAATTCCCTGGAGATGTCATCCTATTTCCTTTAAAATCATCCTATTCTAAACAAAAAATAGCCTTATAAAATTAAAAATGAAAAAAAAAATAGAATTAAAAATTCATCTACATGTCATCCTATTTCCTTTAAAATCACAATCAATTTCCATTTTAATTTCCATTCTCCAAAAAATGCCCTTATAAAATTAAAAATGAAAAAAAAATTCAAAAAATAAAAATAAAATTCAAAATTCATCCTAGGGTTCCTTTAAAATCACGATTCATTCCATTTTTTTAGGGAGAATCTTAGGTAACAAGATAATTTCATTTGTATAAGAATAATATCTATTTATACTAACTATATCGAAATAAAATTATATGAAGAAATAAGGATTTCTCAGACCATATGTGATATATAATAACCCTTGCCCTGCACTACTTACATAAATCAAAGACTGAGACTGAATGTATAACCCTTGCCTTGCACTGCTACATAATCCAAATCCAAGAAGCAAATTATATAATAATCCCTTGAAAATCAATTTTTATCATTTTTTTAGTTTAACCAAATATGAGAAAGAATATTTTAATGTAATTATTGTGAGTGTTGATTTCCAACAACACAACCAAACGGGGAACTCAGCTGGAGAGCACCAGCAAAATAGATTAAACCCGAACATCTGCCAATAAGAATATGAGAATACCGCGGTGGTTCGTCCACCCGGGGGCACTCCGACGATTAAGTCAGTAATCTTATCTCTCACAGATATCAATACAAGTACTTAAACTTTAATAATGAAAGCATAAAAGCATCTTAAATAAAGCATACCTTAAACCCATGAGGGTGCCTTACTTTTATAATGATCAGTGTCCAACTTCCCTTAGAAGTCTTACTTCATGGGACTCTATCCTTTACAAGGATAACACTTATCACAACTTACATTATTCAGATTAAGATGAACTCTCCCAAGAGTCCTATCTTTATCCAAATAGGTAGCTTGATGTCATCTAAGACTTTAGTCCTCTATCCAAATATCTCGAATTCCGATATTATCGCACCATATCTCAGCACCATGGTCCGCCCACGTGGCACCTCGGCTAACAACCTCGACCACGTGGACTACCTAAAAATATGTCCCCACAATTATTATTCCATTTCAATCTATTATAATGAATCAAACACTACTTCAGTGATCTAACACCTTTAGTAAATATTAACACTTCTCTGTTGGCAAAAATTTTAAAAATGCAAATGAAAGAAATTGACCAAGCCTAACCTACCTTTTTTTTTTTTTGGGTTACAGACTAATCTTAACCTTTCTTTGTTGGTGAATTTTCAAAATAAATTGATTTGTTTTTTTGATAGTTTCAAAATCATTTTTATTTTCTTATAAAAAACTCTTTTAAACTTTGTGACTTTTGTCTCATTCATAAAGAAATGATAAACTTCCGTGAATAAACACTATACGAATATTCATTTTAAGAAGTCAGTGGTGATTGGCACCCCCTCAAATCACCATTCCCACCACCCCCTTTGATACGTGGCGGGTGGTGATTGGAGGGAAAAGAAAAAAAAAGAGAAAAGAAGAAAAAGGTGACCAATCAAATCAAGAGGGGGTCCAAAGGGGGTCCTAAAAAGGGGGTCCTGCACATTATTCTACAGAAACAGTGGTGATTGGCACCCCCTCAAATCACCATCCCCACCACCCAAGAAGAAGAAGTGAAAGATACAATCCACCGTCCTAGGTCTATATATACCAATTCCAAGGTCCTATATACTAGTATAGTTGACAGGCAGCGTCGGAGTATTCTCCCCGTCAACAACGCAACATGGAAGCTCAAGCCAGTTCAGTAACACTTAACATAGGTGCAACTGGAGAAACTGTTGAGGGGGTGATTATTCAGTTCTCGCGGAGTATGAACACGTGGTGCTCTATAAGGTTTTAATTAGTGGAGAGACATAAGAGCCTACGATTTATGTTAGGGATGAGGGAACAACATGAGACTAACTAATTAGCGATTAGTTTGAAGTATGGACATGTGATGCTCTGGAAATATTGAATAATTTCCCTTGCCGAGGAAGTTTTCGTGAATTACTTTGTCAAACCATCTGTGAGCACTTCTTTGTACGACGCAAGAATTTCAATATTAGATTTACGATTATGGTGGTGTTCTTTTGTCCTGCTCATGTTCATGCTACGGAAGAAGATATACATATAAATCCCTTTCTTTTTCTTTTTTCTTTTTTTGTCTGAAATTTTGAATACCTCCGCTTATTCATGGTTCATTAAATTTTTTTTTTGGTAAATTACCAATATATTCTAATAATTGGACTTAAATTCTATCAAATCCTATTAAACAGAAATTCTAGTAAAATCGTTACTAAAAATAATTTTGTGTGACAATTTTTTGCATATATCGCCAAAAATTGATAATTAGTGATTTTTTTTGTCACGATTTTTATAAATTGTTGCTAAAACTTACAATTAGTGACTTTTTTGTAACTAATTTTTCAAACTGTCGTTGAAAGTTGAAAATTAGTGATTTTTTTGTGATAATTTTTTTAAACTATCGCTAAAACTTATAATTAGTGATTTTTTTGTGACAATTTTTAAATTATCATTGAAAATTAACAATTAGTAACGGTTTTTTAATAATATTTGATGAAAATTGCCATTAATTCTCACAAGATAATAAGTTCACCCATTAAGGTCTAAAGGTAAGTCTTCCAATCTTTTGTAGTCCTTATTTGTGCTTGTATATTCAATTCTTATTATTAACATCCAATTCAAAGTATTAATCTTCTTTTATATATATATATGTGTGTGTGTGTGACATTTATATTATGACTTCTATGATATTTCAAGATTCTTATGAGCATGTTGAAAGACTCTATCGGCTAACATTTATTTGAAATGATGTCATTATGTGGGATATAATTGTATTTGGTGTGGTAAAATTATGTAATAATATTAGAGCAAATACATAATATTTTAATTTGATTTTTATTAACTTAAATAGTAAAATTCATCACTTTATATTTACGACGTCTGATCTAATCTGTTTAATTGTTGATTGGATTATATTCTGAACTTCTATTTGCATTCGGCGAGGTTTATCTGTTTCAATTTCAACCTTTGACTTGTGCACAGTTTGAAAATTACTTTCGTTTGAAATGTTTGATTATTTAGTTTGGGGTTCAAAAGTCTTGTTTAGGATAAATTTTTTAACTTTTTTGATTATTATAAGAGAAAAAATAAGATAATTATAATTAAGATGTGACATTTTATTCTATTTAATTTAAATAGTTAATTTTATCCTAAATAATTATTTTAACTCAAATCAACATTTAGTTTCTACGAACCTATTTTGGGTTGCCTTGTAAACAAACTGAGTAATAATTATTAATTAGTGAGCCACTAATCAAACCCGTCACAAATCAAGCTTAATAATTTGATTTCTGACAACGTGTCACCTTGTTTTTCTTTTGGTTACAGGCTAAATTTAACATTTTCGTGTTGAAAAATCGTTGAAAACAAAATGGGTTTGTTGTTTGGTAATTTCCATTTCTTATAGAAAACTATTGGAGAAATCAAAAAATATATATATATATATATATATATCTTAGGGTTTAACTATTGTAACAAAATAAAATTTTAATTTTCTTCATTTAAATTTTAAACTTTTAATTTATTTTAAATCTAAACTATTTATTTCTTTTTGTTAAATAAAATTAATGAAAATTAATATTTTAATCATTAAACTCAATTAAAAAAACGTTTTAGACATTTTTGTACACCTATATTTGTTTTTTTGGGTGGATAACACCTACATTTGTTTAATGAATAAAATATCATTTTTCTGTCATTTTTACTTAACAAAAAAAAGACTAATAGTTTAGATTGAAAATAAATTAAAAAAAGTAGGATTTAAATTGACAAAATTTAAAAATTCAAAATTTATTTTGTTATAAAGGTCACTCTGATATTTTTTAGGGAGACTTACGTATAGGCCATAATAAGTGGATTTATCATCCAATAGGTCACGTGATAATTAATGATATTTTTCATCAAACATTATTAAAAACCGTTATTAATTGTTAATTTTTAGTGACAGTTTAAAAATTCTATTATAAAAAATCATTAATTAAAAATTTTAGCGATTATTTAAAAAATCGTTACAAAAAAAAAAAAAAAAAAACACTAATTTTTAACTTTCAGCAACAATTAAAAAAATTCGTCACAAATTGTAAGTTTTATCAATAATTTATAAAAATCGTGATAAAAAAATTTCACTAATTGCCATGTTTTAATGACATGTAAAAAATGTAAAAAAAAATAGAGAGTGATGTGACAACTTACAGTGACTTTTTGACTTTTTGGCTAAAATTGAAAGTTGCCAAACTAACAGGAATTAAATTCAACTATTAGTACCTATGGATAATTATTCTATTTTTTTATAATTTTTTTTTTCTGAAAACTCTTTTAGGTTTGGAAAAATTACAATTCAGTGATAACTTCACAAAATATTTACAAATTAGTGGTAAACTTTATCAATTTTAATAATCAAAATTATAGATTGTGTTTGGAATGATTTCCAAACTATAATTCTACTCACACATTCCAACTTCATGTTTGGATATGGCTTTCCAACTGTATTTCCAAAACTCTGCAAAAAAACTCTGTCTCAGGCGCGATTTTCTATTTTATTTTATTTTTTTTCAAATTTAGCCTAACCGGTCGTCCCACTGGTCGTCTGGCCAGTTGACCCGAACAATGCAAATTTTATTTTATTTTATTTTTTTGCAATTGACACATGTTAATTTTTATATATTCAAAAAAAATATTTTCCGAATTTTAAAATTTTTTTTGTGAGATTTAATAGAATTTTAAATTGTATGCTTGGTTATAAGTTGCAAGTTTTTGTATAAAATATCATATTTTACATAAAAAATTCCCCATTCAATTCAAAACTCTTTCACCAAATAAATTTTTCACACTCAAATCATAATTCCAAAACTCACAAACTTAAAATACAACTTCTACTCTCAAATCATATTTAGAAAGCTCTACCAAACGGAATTTTTTTTTTATAAATTTATAAATATTTTGTGAAGTTACCTTTAATTTGTAATTTTTTTTAATTTTATTTTAGTGTTGTATTTTCCCCACATCCAAATTATAAGAAAAAAAATGTTAGAATTAATAAAGACTCACATAGTCGTATACGAAATTGTAAGAAGTTTGCTATTGCGTATGCTACACATACCCAAGGGGTGCCTAGCTGTTAAGAGAAATAAATAGGGAAAATAGTAGCACGAATAATACTATATGTATTAATTAATGTATTAACTAATGTATCAATTGATGATGTGGCATAATTTTAAAAAAATTTAGTATTTATATTTTGCATAATGAGTGGGGTCAATAATAATATCGTGACTAATGTTGATATATTAATTGGTACACTAATTGATGCATGCAGTACAACCGTAATAGCACAGTAGTACTAGAAAATAAATAAACCCAGTATTTAAAAGCTGATTTTTTTCCAAAAAAAAAATATATATAAAAAATAGAGATATAAATATAATTTAAAAAATTTAAAAACTTATTTTTAACCGTGCTACCGAAATAAACCTTTATCATTCTACTCTCTGCAAAACGACCACTCTATCACTTCATCATTACTTTCTAATCCTTGTACTATCATGTCTTACCTTACTTTATTTTAACATTACAATTTTAATACTACTACAAATTGTTTGAGAGAGCACTGTCTCAAATCTTTGAGAAAATCCAAGTGCTCCTCCTATAAATTGTTTGAGAGAACACTGACTCAAATCTTTAAGAAAACCCAAGCGCTCCTCCTCTTAATCATTAAATAGTCCCATTTTAGGAAAAAATATTATTTGTTCCTGGAACAAGCTAACTTAGTTGTTATTAATTAAATTAGTGAAATTCACTACTTTATTTTCTTTTTCTAAGAAATAATGGGACACTTATCTTTCAATAAATAGTATAGAGTAATATTCCAAATCCAATTAATAACTTCTCCCCATTTTATCCCACCCTTAATCCAATATGACCATGTCAGACGACAGCACGAACATAAGAGGTCTGGTAGGGCCCATCGTTGCACAAGCCAATTCAGTAATTGATATGGTTGCAATTGGAGAGACTAGAAATGAAGTTTTTGTGAATTACGTTATGAAACCAAGTTTGACCGAATTGGGTTTTGAAATTATCTAATACTTGTGCGATGCGAGAATTTCAATCTTAGAGGTGGGACTATGATTGTCTTCTTTGTGCTATTTGTGGTCGTGCTATGTACGAACATTCATAAATCTCTTTTTGTTTTTCTATTAACATTCAATTGAAATTAGAGTAAATTATATTTTGCTCCCTTTATATTTGGTAAATTTTTCATTTTGGTTCTTAAAATTTATTTTTTCTCACTTTAGCCCTCTATGTTTCAAATTTTTTCTAGTTTACTCCTAAAGTTAACTTCTGTTAAAAATTAGACAAAAAATGTCACAATAACTGTTACATAACATAAAAAAATATATCATTATATTGAAGTTTGAGTTTGTGTCAGATATGTGAATTATATATAATAAAATATTCTGTCTAATTTTTAACAAAAGTTAATTTTAAGAGTAAATCGAAAAAAACTTGAAACACGAAAGGCTAAAGTAAGAAAAATAAATTTTAAGAGCCAAAGTGGAAAAAGTAACAAAACATAAAGAGAGTAAAATATAATTTATCTTGAAACTATTAATCTATTGATATATGTATATCTAAGACAATTAATATTCTGACTTCTATATTATTTCAGGATTGTTATGAGTACGTTGAATAACTCTATCAGCAATAATTTTTAGCAATTGAAATGGTATCGTTCTGTTAAATATAATTGCATTTTGTGAGGTAAAGTTATGTGGTGGGACTGGAGGATATACAAGTGGTGTTCTACTTCGATTTTTATTGATTGTAAAAGTAATATAAGTTAGTGGAAGTTTATGTCCAAAGAAGCAAAAGGGATGGTCAATTCAGAACTTATTTAGGTTATTATATTGGGAATGCATTTTCTTCCTATTATTTTTTTTTCATATTCTTCAATATTGTATTTCATGGATCCTATTTTAGGTTCATAATGTTAATCTGAATAATTCATCTTATAAATTTCATAATAAAAGTTATTTGGTTAAGAAATTAATTTTATCAAACATGATAAATAAATAAACAAATCAAATTTTATTTTATAAAATAGATTACTTATATCAAATTGATAATGTTATAATCAGAATTCGACATGTTACAAATGTAAATGCTACTTTTTGATAATGTTGTTGGATTGCTTAATTTTTGGGGTTGAATCAAAAGCTACTTTTGCATAGAAAACTCTAGTCTGTGTCTTCCACTCTCAGCAAATTGATCATCTCTCTCTCTCTCTCAAGATTGTAGTTGTATAATGGAGTTTTGGTGGTCCACCCTTTCGGATTAAGTTTTGATTGTGTTGAGTTTGTTATTCTGGGTTGTATTTGTTGGAAAATAATGGATTTTTAGTGACTTTAATGCAATATTAAAGTGGGTGACAATCCTCAATTGAGGTGGAGTACAGTGGGTTTAGGTTCTTTGTAGTGAGATCTTTACACCACAAAAAGAATGACCAATAATCATTAAGATTTGAATGACAAATTGATTTATTAAGTTGGCCTCATGAAAGAGGTGTTGGGAAAGATATAAACCTCTATCCCACATTGATTATAGAGGAGAGCATTGATAGGTATATAAATCCCATTTTTTGCCTTAAAGTGTGAGTTTCTTTAGGGTATCCAACTTTTCTAAAGGAAGGGAGTTATGGATGCTTCAAGGATGAACTTGGGACAAGACTATGGACCAAGTTGGTTATGCAAAAATGTAAAATGCGCACTGCCGGCGCGACCGGATTGGGTCCGTGATCCTTGGGGGATGGGCTTGGCCCACGTATCTTAATCTTTTTGGGCTAAGTCAGATGTGTGGGCTGCAGGAATATATACACAAAACCTACTCTCTTCTATTGATGATGAATTAAACCCATCAGTTTTGCAGAATTAATTCTTGCATTTGTTGAAGGGGAGCCTCTTCCTCTTTCCCTCTATGTGTATAAAAGGACGTCCTTTCCTTTAGCTTTCTACACCATAAATTATTGTTATTCCAATCTTCAAAAGTTTTACAGTTTTATTATTTTCTTCATGTGAGAAAATACTACGAAGTTTTGTTGGCCGAAGCTATTCAGTCGGTGCATTGCGTAGCTGGCTCAACCGTTGTATCCTAGGAGACAGATGTCGAACAACCTTCAGCACCCAACCGGTGAGGCGGCGAATCTGTTTGAAGGATACTGTCTTGTGCAGGCTTCGGTTTACTTTCTTCTGTAATTTTAATTTTATGAATTGTCTATGTACTAGCATATGCCCGTGTCTGAAGGTAAGACGTAAATAATGTTCGGTGTAAATAATGTTGGGATTAAAATGTAGTTATAATTTCTATGTATAATGTCAATTAATTTAATGCATCCTCAACATTTAATTAATCATGGAGAACATGAATATATTAGAAACATTGTATGCTGCCACTACACATAAGCCAATTTTGTTTGAATAATTTTAGGTATCATTAAAATTTAGCAAAAATTACCCAAAAAAAAAAAAAAACTTAGAATTTAATACTTATAACAAAATAAACTATTGAGTTTTTAATTTTATAAATTTAAATATTAAATTTCTGATTTATTTTCAATCTAAACTATTTGCATGTTTTCAATCTAAACAATCTGAGATCTTTTACGTATTTTACTAAATAATAAATAATAAATAAATACCATTAACAATCCAAGCAATTTGTCGGTAGAAAGAAGTAGCCATTAGTCCTTTACGGGGTCTATCTTTCACATATTTTTTTGCATTCCTATGGAAAAAAATAATAATATATCAACACATTTTGCATTTCTATTGAAAAAAGATAATAATATATCAACACAATTTGAATAGCACATAAAATAAATAAAGATGTAATAGTGGCCAAGCATTTGAATGCGCAGCACAATTGAGAAAACCAACCACTATCTCTTTCCTTACTCTGGTTCTTTTCAAGTTCTTCACCATGGCTTCAACAGAGATAAAGAAATAGTCCATGAATTATGAGTGAAAACTTAAATTGGGTTATAGAAATAAAATAAAATAAAACAAAACAAAAATAATAACCTGTGAGAGACATGCGGGTTAAAGAAAAAAAAATAAAAAATAAAATGTTGAGACCCAAACCAATGTCAATAGCCCCACAAACCAATATCAAGACCCTCGCCTGACAACACAAAAAAGAAAAACAAATACATATTAGTTTAAGGTTTAGAAACACCAACCCAAATACATAACATAACTTAACACCAACCCATATAAATTGAAAGCTGCACAAATAAAAAAATGAAAAAGAAATATAACACAAAAAAAGAAAGAGAAACCCAAATACATATCAGTTCAAGGTTTAGAAACACAAATCCAACACAAACACATCAGTTTAAGGTTTAGAAAAACAAATACAAATACAAATCCAAATCTTAGAAACACAAACCCAAATTGATGGGTCTCTTTTGCTTTGATTGAAAAGAAACAGAATGATTTTCAATGCTCTGTTCCAATGCTTTGTGTCTCTTCAGCTTTGTTTCCAACTTTTTCTGTGATTCCATTGAATGCATACCTAATCACACAAACCCAAACAAAAATCTTAGAAACATAAATATTAGAAACACAAACACAAATCGAAACCGAAATCTTAGAAACACAACCTAATCAACAAAAATAAATAAATAAATAAATAAAAACACAAATCCAACACAATGAAACATTGAAAACCATTTGAAAAATCACTTAAGAATATCTTAAAAACCATTTGAAAACCATTTTACGAGGATCAGTTATTATTTCAAACCTAAGGATCAGTTTGTATACCATACTACAAAATGAGTCCAAAAAAAAAAAAAAACTGCTTTTTCAACCCACCTAAATATTTCAATAAAGTTGCTCTACTAATTTTTTAGCAACTTCACATCTCCTTTCATTCTTACCTTCGTAACACAAACACAAAATTGCTCATCAGTTGGGAAACACAAACACCAATCCAAATCATACCCAAACACGTACCTAATCCTATTTGTTCATCAACAACAACATAATCACCAAATCCTATCTGTTCATCATCATCATCATAAAAAAAAAACATCAAAAAATTAAAAATAAAACAGATTTGTATGTGCCTCTTCCAAGTACTTCTTCGACCTCTTTGCCACACTCTTCGACCTCTTCATCATGATCATCGATTTGGATAGATCAGAGCCTTTTATATGTACAAATTTTAGCTACAAAAATTTACTTTGCATAGATCAAGTCTTATACATGTATCTTATCTATTTCATCATCATTCTACATCATCATCATTCATCATCAACAGCAACAATATGCACTCACAACACCCAGATCATCACAACACCAACAACAATTAAAAATTAATCAGCAAGAAGAACACAGATCCAATCCTAAAATCAACAACAACAACAATATGCACTCATAACACCAACAACAATTAAAAATTAATCTACAAGAATAACACAAATCCAATCCTAAAATCACTGCACATACTTCAACCGTTAGATATTGATTAGGAATCATCTCAGCCATTCAAATGAAATGTAAAATTAAAAATAAATTTAAAAAAAAACCGTTCTCCCGTATTCAAAAAATAAAAAAATCTCAGCCATTCAAACGAAATGTAAAATTAAAAATAAAAAAAGAACCGTTCTCCTTTATTCAAAAAATATAAAATTAAGAAATAAAATAAAATAAAACAAAACAAAAATAATGACCTGTGAGAGACATGCGGGTTAAAGAAAAAAAAAAAAAAAAAATAAAAAATAAAATGTTGAGACCCAAACCAATGTCAACAGCCCCACAAACCAATATCAAGACCCTCTCCTGACAACACAAAAAAGAAAAACAAATACATATCAGTTTAAGGTTTAGAAACACCAACCCAAATACATAACATAACTTAACACCAACCCATATAAATTGAAAGCTGCACAATAAAAAAATGAAAAAGAAATATAACACAAAAAAAGAAAGAGAAACCCAAATACATATCAGTTCAAGGTTTAGAAACACAAATCCAACCCAAATACATCAGTTTAAGGTTTAGAAAAACAAATACAAATACAAATCCAAATCTTAGAAACACAAACCCAAATTGATGGGTCTCTTTTGCTTTGATTGAAAAGAAACAGAATGATTTTCAATGCTCTGTTCCAATGCTTTGTGTCTCTTCAGCTTTGTTTCCAACTTTTTCTGTGATTCCATTGAATGCATACCTAATCACACAAACACAAACAAAAATCTTAGAAACATAAATATTAGAAACACAAACACAAATCAAAACCGAAATCTTAGAAACACAACCTAATCAACAAAAATAAATAAATAAATAAATAAAAACACAAATCCAACACAATGAAACATTGAAAACCATTTGAAAAATCACTTAAGAATATCTTAAAAACCATTTGAAAACCATTTTACGAGGATCAGTTATTATTTCAAACCTAAGGATCAGTTTGTATACCATGCTACAAAATAAGTCCAAAAAAAAAAAAACTGCTCATTCAACCCACCTAAATATTTCAATAAAATTGCTCTACTAATTTTTTAGCAACTTCACATCTCGTTTCATTCTTACCTTCGTAACACAAACACAAAATTGCTTCTCAGTTTGGAAACACAAACACCAATCCAAATCATACCCAAACACGTACCTAATCCTATCTGTTCATCAACAACAACATAATCACCAAATCCTATCTGTTCATCATCATCATCATAAAAAAAAACATCAAAAAATTAAAAATAAAACAGATTTGTATATGCCTCTTCCAAGTACTTCTTCGACCTCTTTGCCACACTCTTCGACCTCTTCATCATGATCATCAATTTGGATAGATCAGAGCCTTTTATATGTACAAATTTTAGCTACAAAAATTTACTTTGCATAGATCAAGTCTTATACATGTATCTTATCTATTTCATCATCATTCTACATCATCATCATTCATCATCAACAACAACAATATGCACTCACAACACCCAGATCATCACAACACCAATAACAATTAAAAATTAATCAGCAAGAAGAACACAGATCCAATCCTAAAATCAACAACAACAACAATATGCACTCATAACACCAACAACAATTAAAAATTAATCTGCAAGAATAACACAAATCCAATCCTAAAATCACTGCACATACTTCAACCGTTAGATATTGATTAGGAATCATCTCAGCCATTCAAATGAAATGTAAAATTAAAAATAAATTTAAAAAAAAAAAACCGTTCTCCCGTATTCAAAAAATATAAAATAAAAAATAAAAAAATCTCAGCCATTCAAACGAAATGTAAAATTAAAAATAAAAAAAGAACCGTTCTCATTTATTCAAAAAATATAAAATTAAGAAATAAAATAAAATTAGAGATGGTTATAGATGATTTACTGTCTTTGGGTCCATGAAAATCCACAAAGAACTTCTCCACCTTATAGTTACTCATCATCATATTTCACAACAATCAAAACCCAACAACAACAACAACAACAACAATAATAATAATGATAATTAAATGGAAGAAGAAAAAAAAAAAACTGTTCTCCCTTATTCAAAAAATATAAAATAAAAAATAAAAATCAGAGATGGGTATAGATGATTTATAGTTTCTCTACGTTTGCTTTGGGAAGACATGGTGCTCTCGACGATAGAGGACGGAGGTGCCATAGTGGGTTGAGATCTAATAGGGAGAAGAGATGAAGAGTTGCTGTTGGTGGAGATCGGAGGCGACGCGACAGTGGAGACAGCGCGATAGTGGAAGCGGAGCGGCAGTGGAGAGGAGGGAGAGGGAGAGAGAGATCTCTGAGGACAGAGAGTTTGAGACCTGAGAAGTTGGAAAGGAGATCGGAGGCGACGGTAGAGGCGACTCGACGGTGGAGAGGAGGGAGAGGAAGAGAGAGATCTCTGAGAACAGAGTTTGAGACCTGAATAGTTGGAGAGAGAGAGAGAGAGAGAGAGAGAGAGAGGGGAGAGGGGTGTGCAAATAATGTTTGGGGTGGGTGGGACACAGGAGAGAGAGAGAGAGAGAGGGGATTGTTTTGGGCGGGAATTGTAAATATTACAAAGCATCTCAGCCCTCAATGTTAAAAACAAATCATCTCAGCCATTGAAATGAATTGTATCTCTGATACATTTTACATATTTTCAAAATCCGTTCTGTTTTATTATATAGATAATTTCCAGTATGAAATTTAGATTGTTAAATATATGAATTTATTTTATTTATGTTATCACACAATTTATACAACAAAACTTAAAACAGATTAATATTATTTTTCATGAAATTGGAACAAATAAATTCATATGTAATTGGATTAGTTATTTTTCTTGGAACCTGTACACTGTTTAGTAATAATTATATGCCTAGGTTTTGTGTTCCGTATTAGTCCTCATTAGAATAGTAATCAAATACAAATATTGGCACGCTACTGTTTCGAGTTAACGAATTCAATATATATGATCTTCCAGTATTGCTACTGTGTTGGTTTCTATATGTTTAATCATACATGCCATGAGATTTATGTTGGTTTCTATATGTTTTAATCATACATGCCATGAAGTTTTTTTTTAATTCAAAAACAAAGCCAACAAAATTTGATGCTAAACACCGTTGTTTTATCATATAAAACCAAGGCTTGTTTTCTAATTTTGTCTCCTAGTAGTGCTTTCCTGTGTAGTTTAATTTTGTGAGTCTAAATTTATTTTCTACCATGATTTGTATGGTTCTTTATGTTATAGTTTCATGACATAATTAGCATGTTCAAAATTTTCTAGATTTTAATTTTTTGTTACGTGTTTATTGTTTCTAAGGGTATAAGTATAATCTTATTTACATGTTAATTGTTAGAAACATTCACATGTGCGTTACATGATTATTGTTTATTTGAATTCATATGTAACTCTTGCATATTAATTTAATTTATTTATTTGGAATTATAAGCTTACATGTTTATTGTGATTTAAATTCTATGTAACTCTAGCCTTGTAATTTTAGGTTTTGGAGTTATATATATTTATTTGCATATTTATTGTGTAATAATTTTATACATATAACTCATGGGTATTAATTTTAATTCAATGCTCAGAGTTATAGGTTTAGTTTGTAACTCTTGCCTATTCATATTTTAATTTAATTTTGGAGTTACAGATTTTAATTTAATTGTGAAGTTACAAATTTTATTTTGTTTTTGTAACTCATCGAGAATTTTAATTCATTGGTGAATTTTATTATTCAATAATTGACTAGATGGTTTCAATTAATTTATTATATTTAAATTTTGTTCAGATTATTTGGTTTGTATTTTCTTGTGGTTTTCTGCTAACTTTCTTTACAGGAATATCCATGCGAAAGGGAAAAAATATATACAAATCCAAATGAACAAAATTTGGGCTTGCAACAAAAGTTTGGACCATATAATTTAAGAATTTTTGCGTGAGTTTTAGTAGTGGTTACTTGTTAATTTTTAAGCAAGGTTATTTTGCTTGGCATATTAGAAGCATTTTATTTGCTTATTATTGATGTAGCAAATTTTTTTTTTATTGCTTGTAATTTTGGTTAGCAATTTTAATTTGCTTGTAAATGTTGGACCTTGGTTTGGTTTAATCTAGTTCATCCCTTGGAAAACTTAATTCTAAAAAATTGTTTCTCATGGATTAGGAGTCAACATGCTTTTGAAAGTTTTGTCAAAAGGTTAACTAGGTTTTAAGTGGGACCAATGTGACTTCTCCAGTCTTCTTGAGAACATTCTTGACCATGTTCGATTCTAGGTTTAGTAGTGAGACTAATTTTGAATTAACTTTTCAACTGTGAGATTTTCTAGTGTTAAGTTTAATTTCTAGAAACACAGAAAGTGATATTATGTTGTATTTTTTAGAAATGGCAATTGTCATCGATGCTGGTACTACTGCTAATGTTGGTGGGGATCTGAACCCTAAGGCAATTGGCTTGCCGATCCCTATTGCTGTGAACTCTGTGGTCAACCCTAGTGTTACTCCGGTTGTTCCGGGAGGACCGCTCAGTCACCATTAGCGCCCAAAGAAATTTGTTGGGGTGAACTTCAAGAGATGGTAACAAAAGATCTTGTTCTACTTGACCACGCTGAACATTACAAAGGTTTTGAGCGAGGATCCTCCAGCTGTGGCAGAGAATGAGCCAGGCAGGCAGAAGGTCATAGCGCTTGACATATGGAAGCAAACAGACTATCTTTGTTGGCATTATGTGTTCAACAGCTTGGCAGACTCACTTTACAGTGTGTTTTGTGCCAAGAGCTCAACAAAGGAGTTATGGGAATCTCTCGACAAGAAATACAGGACTGAGGATGCCGAGGCAAAGAAATTTGTCGTTAGCCGGTTCCTGGACTTTAAAATGGTAGATTCAAAAATCGTGATAAGCCAAGTCCAGGAGTTCCAAGTGATCTTGCATTAAATTCATGCTGAGGGGATGCCTTTGAACGAGTCATTCCAAGTTGTTGTGATCATTGATAAACTTCTCAATGGTTGGAAGGACTTCAAGAACTACTTGAAACACAAGCGCAAGGAAATGTCAGTTAAAGACTTGATTGTCTGACTTTAAATTAAGGAGGATAATAGAAAGAAATGAGGGAGTACTTCCTCTGTGAAGGCCAATGTTATTGAGCATGGCAAATCTTCTGGGGTGAGGAAAAAGCCCCTTGTGAACAAGGGCTCAAAGTTGGGACCAAGGGGTGGTGTTGCAAAGAAGTAGGCATACAAGCCGCAGGAACCTGTTTATCGGTTCTTAGGGAAGTGCTACAACTGTGATAGCGAAGGGCATCGGGCTAGTGACTGCCGCAAGCAGAAGAAGCTATACAAGACCAAACCTCGTGCTCACATGGCATATATGCAAGAGCACTCCCATGCTGAGGATGACATGCACTTGTCTGCCGTTGTCTCTGAGGTGAATCTGGTGGGTTCAAACCTAAGAGAATTGTGGATTGATACTGGGGCTACATGCCATATCTACTCCGAGAAGAAGCTATTGACAACTTTCGAGCTGGTTACAAACAGTGAGAAGTTGTTTATGAGGAATTATGCTACCTCAATTGTTGAGGAGAAACGAAAGGTGGTCCTAAAGTTGACCTCAGAAAAGGAGCTGACCATGAACGAAGTCCTATATGTTCCGGACATTCGTAAAAATCTTGTCTTGGGATCTCTTCTTAGCAAGTCTGACAAGGTCGTTCTGACCAAGAGCGGAGTGTATGTGGGTAAGGGTTATATGTTGGGGGTATGTTTAAACTTAATGTAATGACTATTATCCCAAAAATGAATAAAGATGCATTTTCTTCTGCTTACATGCTTGAATCTTCTAATTTGTGGCATGGTAGACTAGGACATGTAAACTTTGAATCTTTACGTAGATTAATCAAGTTAGATCACATACTATCTATTAAGATTAATCCGAAACACAAGTGTGAAACTTGTGTTGAAGCGAAGTTGACAAGATCTTCGTTTCATTCTATTGAAAGAAGTTTAGAGCCGTTGGACTTAGTGCATAGTAATGTGTGTGACTTAAAGTTTATACAATCATGTGGTGACAATAAGTACCTCATCACTTTTGTTGATGATTGCACTAAGTATTGTTATGTGTATTTGCTCAAAAACAAAGATGAGGCTATTGACAAGTTTGTTCTTTATAAGAATGAAGTTAAGAATCAATTAGGCTGCAACATTAAGGCTTTAAGAAGTGATCGTGGTGGTGAGTATAAATCACCGTTTATTGAGATTTGTGCTCAATCCGGGATTATCTACCAAACTACGACACTTTATTCTCCCCAGTCAAATGGAATTGCTGAGCGGAAGAATAGGATGCTAAAGGAGATAATGAATACAATGTTGATAAGTTCTGAATTGCCACAGAACATATGAGGGGAAACAATTCTCTTCACGAACACATTCTAAATAAAGTGTTGTACAAATTATGTGATCAACTAAAACAAATAGATTCATATTAAAATTACGGAACCAGAAACATGCTGGAATTTACAAAAATTCATAATAAAATAAAACTAGTAAAAGGAAGTAAACCAAAACCTGTGTGATACTACAGTGTTCTTAAAACAGATTCACCGCCTCCGATGGATGCTAGAGGTACACCGGCGTCTGTCTTCCAAGATACGACGATCGAAAACAGCTAATACAGAAGCATCTTCTGAATAGCTTCGGCGAACTTGACAATGGATACACTCTCTTTAACAAGAACCAAAGAAGAGGCTAACAAAAAAAGATATGAAAAATTTTCTTTGGTGTAAAAAACCATCTCCAACTTTCTATCTCAAAACACTATCTCATTTTCCACCACAAAACCTCTCTAAAAATAACCTACTAATTTGGAGGAAAAAGGCCTCTATTTATACTTGTAGGGGAGAGTCTTGGTCATGAAGGCTAACATCAATAGGGTCATCAAATGTCATCAAGTCTAGCCATTAGGGCTAGAGTTACAAAGGTTCAAAACTCCAAAACCATTATATAAATCATAATGTGTATATAATGTATAAGTTTTGAGAATTAAACTAGATGGGTTGCAAAATGGATACGGGTGTTGGGTCACAACCCGATCCAAGCCTAATCTCAAACATATGCACAAACTAAGCCCAACATAGCTTAGCCTAAAGCTCAAGCCTAGGTCCAGGTCCAGGTCCAGGTCCAAGTCTGCTAAGTCCATACCCAGCATATACAAAAGTACAAGTCTAGGCCCAGTCCAAACCAAGAATAAGTCCAAATCTAAACCCAACTTTATTGATACCCACTTTATGAGACAATTCTCAGTCACAACTCAATGGTTTCGGCTCATTATTTTTGTATTACAATCTTCTCACTTAAGATAATACAAAACCACTTAGACCCACCCCAACTGGCGGTTAGGTCCACTTTAATTTAGAATTAGAGTTGTCAAAAAACCATTATTTTCCAACATAAAGTACCCCGGAAGAAGGTGGATAAGACCCCGTATAAGTTATGGAAAGGTGTCAAGCCTTCTTATAAATTCTTACGAATGTTGGGGTATCTTGCAAAAGTGGCAGTGCTGTAATAACCGCGACCGTAATTAGCTATTAATCGGTAATTAAGAATGCTAATGAGTGGATTAAAATGAATTGTGAGATTAATATGTAATTTGCACGATAATTGGCTTCTATCTGCTACTTATAGCAACATCTATTTGAAATTTTGCTTTAATATGTTAATTGGAATTTTTAGAACACCATGGCAAATTCTATAAAAAACTGATTCAGTTTAGTAAAATCGCATGTGATTAAATTAAGCCTTAATTGGAACTATTTTTGAATAATTGAATTTTGTGCTAATCTTGAATAAATTAAGGTTACTTGTGTTGAATTAAATAATGCATGATTGGTACCTAATCTAGTCCTATTATTGACCCAAGATGAGAATTAGTGTATTATTGGGTTGAGGCATTGGTGATGTGGGTGTAGGGAATCAAAACTTGTGTGTGTGTGTGTGTTGGAAGTGTGCATGTGTGTGCACGTGTATGAGCTCAATGTGAGGGTGTGTGAGTTGTGTATATTCTGATGAAAGCTGGGGGAGAATTGTATCACTCCATCACTCTTGAGGTCCTAGCGTAGAGAGATAGAGAGAAAGAGAGAGAGAGCTCAAGTGAGGAAGAAGAAGAGAGCTAGGAAGATCACCCTTGTTGTGTGAAATCAAGCTCTAGGTAAGAGTTTAAGCTCATTTTCTGTAACCATTCCCCCATGCATCATGTTTTCAACTCACTTGTGGATCATTTACATGAGATTAGAATGAGAAATGGGTCTTTGGGCTTGTAAATTAATTGCATGTGTATTCATGGTAGGACATCTCCGATTTTACTATCTTCAGTTTGAGTTTGAAATCCTTGCATGCATGTGAGTTTTGAGCATGCTCATAGTTATGAATCCATGAATTTGTTGTTCATCATTTGCATGTTTTGAGAAAAATCAAGAACATGGTTTGAAAACCCTCCATGCATGAGCTTTTGAGTTTAAATTTGCTACATCCATGAGTTTTGAATAAAAGTGTTTCAAGGGTCTTGTATTGAGGTTTCTAAAGCTATTTTTGTGTATTTGATCAAATCATGCAAGACCCCAAGGTTTGGAGGTGGTTTGGAAGCCATTTTTGTTGAGCTTGCTGCCCAGAATTTTACAGCTGGCTCGAGCGAAGAAGTGGTGGCTCGAGCCAACATTTCGAGCTCTCAGAATTTTGCACTCTGCAAAGGCTGGCTTGAGCGAAGAAGTCTTGGCTCGAGTGAGCTCTGTTTTTGCCTTCTCTGCTGGCTCTAGCCAAGAAAAGCTGGCTCTAGCCACCAGCCTATTTTCAGCATGTTTTCAAAAGATGTTTTAAGTACATATCTTCACTCCCATCTCTTTATGTGCATTCTTAGGCATGATTTATGAGCCGTTAAAGATTAATAAGCTAAGAAATAACATAAGTTAGTGAATTAGAAAATATGTGTAAAATCCGAGTATATGGGCATTATGAACAAGTTATGTAGCATGGAATGAATGGAAATTAAAGTGAGAAAGCTAAGTCATGTATGGCCACATGAATGAATAATAATGAGACATAATTTGTGCTATGTATTTTGTGATTGTAGGTCAAGACTCGAGGATTGATTGACCATTTACGAGATCTCGTTAGCCACTTCATTGTGGTGATATGTGTTTAATCGGTGTCCGGGACCGGTTACTCTAGTCGGAAGACGTTATGTGATATATTCGATATGTTCTATGGGATATGCCATTATTATGTTCTGATATGACTATGATTATGTTATGATCTGTTTTATACGTATGAAATGTTCGGAATTCATTCACTAATCCCTTTACCTTAATGTTATTCACTGGGCTTTAGCTCACTGTTTGTATATATATGTATATAGGTGAGCATTCTGGAGTTTGAGCCCGAAGGCTTTTGCCTGGAGTTTTGTTCTGTTGTCAGCCAGCCTTTGTGCCTCACGTGGAGGTTCCCGAAGTGTCTTGGGTTCAAGTGTTGATTAATTTTGTTTATGCATGGGACTTTATTTTAATTATGTTGTCTGTACGAAGGATACTGTAATGTGTGTGGTATAATATAATGTATGGTTGACTTATGGTTATGCATATTAAGTTTTAAAATATTCTGTTTCATGTAAGTTAACACAGCTTATTGGACATTTATATTTATGTTATTGCTTCCGCAGCCCCTTATTATATGTTAATTTGTTCAGAGGCCTTCGGTAATCCAAGGATTACTGGCCGGTTATGATGTTAAACCTATAGGAGCGGGTTTGGGTCGTAACAAGTGCTTACACCCAAGCGGGTTCGAATAGGACCAAAGTCAATGGATTGTGTATTCATTGGATATGCACATAATAGCAGTGCATATCAATTTCTTATGTATAGGTCTGTTAGTCCAAATATACATAAAAATACTATAATGGAATCAAGAAATGCCTCTTTCTTTGAAAATGTATTTTCGTTCGTCTCCATAAAAGGATTCAGAGTTCCATGGAAAAGGTTGAAGGTGACAATGATCACATAGCTGATCAAATAGATGATCACTTAGATGATCAAGTTGAAGATGTAGATGAGCTAAGAAGGAGTAAGAGGGTTAAGACTGCAAAGTCTTTTGGTCCGGACTTCTTGACTTATATGTTAGAGGGAGAACCTCGAACTTTCCATGAAGCTGTGACTTCACCTGAAAGTCCTTTGTGGAAAGAAGCAATCAAAAGTAAAATTGACTCCATCTTGCAGAACCATACTTAGGAGTTGGTTGATCTACCCCCAGGCAGTAAGGCCTTGGGGAGTAAGTGGATCTTTAGAAGGAAAATGAAAGCTGATGGGTCAATTGATAAGTAAAAAACTAGACTAGTTATCAAAGGATACAGGTAGAAAGAAGGCCTGGATTACTTTGATACGTACTCATTTGTGACAAGGATTACATCCATTTGCGTGGTGATTACGATTGCAACTTTACGTGGTTTGGAGATACATCAGATGACCTAAACCCGGTACCCAAAGGTTTGGTGTCGCAACAAGACAATATAAATAAAATAATTCTAAAATTTCTGTAGTAGTAGTGCAAACGGATAAATTAAATAAATTAAAATAAAATAAATGGGTACCAAAAGTTTATTAAAAAGGAAAATAGTCATTTTTATTTTATTACAAGAGTCCGATCAGAATTACAGATAGTAAATAAAAAAAAACACTGCGATTCATTCCCAATCTTGATCCCGCTAAATCTCATCACCTAAAAAGGGATAACAGCTATAAGCCTATGGTAGAGTAAGAAATATTATACAGTGAGCATAAGGGTACAAAAATTACCATGGATAATTATTTGGCTAAATAAAAAACAGAAATTAGTTTGGTAACTGAAATACATAACTAATTTTAATAACTGAAGCAGAATGTGGAAATTACAAAAACAAATAATCATAACCACGGTACATAATAGAACATAATAGAGGTCACTGGAGTGACAATCAGAATAGGAGTCAATGAATCCATGACAAACGGATGACCACAAAGTGGTCAAACAAAGGCCAATTGTTATTTATGTTCTCCAAGGCATGGGACTCCCGTAGTAGTACTTACAAAACATAATTGTTTATAAAATCATTGTCAAATAATTTTTAAAATTTAAAAAACATATCTATGAGTTTTAATTTAAGCAAATAGGGTTCAAAAAATCATCAACGTAATCGAAATGTTAATATAATTTATAAAACACAAATTACGTAAAATAAATTATGGTAACTCAAAATATATGTAAAATATTTTATAGTGACTCAAAGTATAATATAACTTACATTTATGTTAATTCTAACTTTTACCTTTCGTTCACTACGATCCACTAAATACTCCAATCTAAACTCAAAGTTTTATATATATATAAAAAAAGGAGCAGCTTGCCTCCAGTCCGAGATCGGACTAGACGTTGTTGTTCAGCTTGTGGGGACCTACCACGGGTCCCATTTTGATAATTCGAACTATTCAATGTGTAGACCTCGTTGAGTACTATATGCCTATAAAAAATCACGTTGATCGGATATCAATAGTTATGCGATCAAATCTGCTTTGTATAAAAAAATGAACGGTGAATAAATTAACGGTTGACAAAAAACTGATTTGATGAGATAGTTATCGATATCCGATCAACGTGATTTTTTACAATCACATAGTACTCGACGAGTTCTATACATTGAACGTTTGAATTATCAAAATGGGACCCGTGATAGGCCCCCACGGCCTTAACAACACCGTCCAGTCTGATCTCGGACTGGAGGCAAGCTGCTTCCATAAAAAAACACGAGAGAGAGAATAAGAGAGTTTGGAATTGGTGAGGATGAAATGGACATCTATATATAGGTGGCAAAGCGTGGGAAGTAAGAGGCTTGCGCAGCAAGACACTTGCAGGGCACGTCTTTTGTCGTGTAGAAAATATTATATTTCAGTGTATTTTGATTTAGGAAAAATATAAATAAAAATATCATAATACTTAGAAAATAATATCAATTAATAATAGAAATTTAAAATTATTTTTTTGAAATAATTTTTAGATAAAATATACAGACTATTAACTATTCAGAAAAATTCAGAAAAAATATACTATTTTATTCATATATATACTTGTTTTTATACTCTAAACTTTAATACCATCTAACTCTTTAAATCGCATGCTTCCACAATTTAATATTAACGTGGTGTTAAATTAATTAAACATTTGGGGTGTCACATTTCTCTCCTTCTAAATAAAGTTTGTCCCCAAACTTGTCGTACCTTGGTTTTCGAAGAAGTGTGGGTATTTGGCCCGTATTTGACTTTCAACTTCCCACGTAGCTTCTTTGACACGATAATTTCGTCATAAAACTTTTACAAGAGGTATAGTCTTATTTTGGAGAATTTGATCACGACGATGAAGGATCTGTACTGGTTATTCTTCATAAGAGAGGTACTCTTGAATGCCCAGGTCCTTATAATCAACAACATGCTCTGGATCTCGAAGATACCTATAGACACCCTATTTTGGACCGCCCGCAAGACTTGTGCGCTTTGTCCTGTACACTCGATAATGAAAATCGTATTGTGCATGATTCGACTTCTCAACCAAGGTCGGGCGCTCAAAACAATCTCAAACCTTTGATATCTACACTGAATGAACCCCTGAATTTTATTTTTGAACCTTGTGCTACCCTACACTAAGCTTAAACCAAAGAAACAAGGGAACACTTGTGGGCTTGGCCATGTCTCATTGAGGGCCGGCCGTGGCCATTTGGGACCGGCCATGCCCTGTGGGCGATAAATGCTGTTCTGGGCGAGAGCCCGCCAGCTATTTGCACTGTTTTCACTTTTAGAGCATAAAAACAGGGTTTTCACAAACATAGGGCATGACCGACCTTATTTGGGGCCGACTGGGCTCCATTGTTTGGTCAGCAGCATGTTTTGCAGAAAACAGAGGGTAATAATTGAAGGTGAAACAGAATAATCTGGGCAAATAGAGCAGTTTCTGGACGTTGCATATGCGAGCATTTTGCATCCTTGTGCATCCTCGTTTGATGATTAATCATTGTAATTATTTTTGTAATTAATTATTATCATTATCCTTAGTCTAGTTGTAATTCGTGCAATTGTTCATTTATAATTATATAGTTAGTTGTACAGTTAGTTAAACTGGATTTCTCGTTTAGTGCTCATTATTAGCATTGTTGTAATAAAGTAGATAGCTAGCTTGTCTCTTTAATTCATTCATTCGAATTTGTAATAGTTAGTTTATTCGGACACTCGGAAATTCATTTGAACCCTCTTGCATGAGGGTGAAATATGTAATAATGTGTATGTCTTCTAACCCCACGTTTTTCTCTCTTTTATTTATCCGCTTATGATGGATAGAATAGAACATCCTTTTTTTTTAAACATTTCTCGTGTTTGCATCCACTTGTCTTACATGCATCGATGCTCGGTTCATCATTCTAACAAGTATTGCCATTTATTACTTCGTTGAATACATGTTTAAACCGCATGATTCCAAATTGATTCACATGTCATAAATTAGTAGCTGAGCCTATTAAATTGCATCATTGCATGTGTTGCATTAGTTATTTGCATAATTAGAGCATGCATTTTTTCTAACTCTTTTGTTTCTTTTGGCTTACCTTCAAGTACGAGGTGAGCATTTTTGTGCTTTAACATATCGCACGCGTGTGATTGTTGCCATGTCTAGCTTGTTTGCCATGAGGCTAAGTGCTTAATTGATATATCTGCTTGAATGCTTGTGGATAAAGGCTAATTGCTTGAATTAGAATAATTTGAGTAATGTACATATGAGATCACTTTTTCAAGTGGTACATATTAGAAACAATTTTAAAAAACGAACATGAAATCAAAGTGTTTCAATTTTTGCAAATTAGTCTATACTTGTGTGCAACACATAGTAAAATTAGCCTAATAATCGGAACAAGAGCATATGATATAAATAAAAATCATATCATGATTAGTAGAGGCCGATCTTTGATTGGGCGAGTGTAGTGCTCAATTCATGACTTTCCCCTCTTGTACTTAAGTTCTCGAGTCGAGACAATCTTGGTGATGATGGACACGTGGCCTTTGGCACGAGTCATGGGTTTCCTAAATTTCTCAAAAATATTTAGGTGGTGACTCTGTAATTTGGTAAAGCAGTCCATTTTTGACATTTTTTATTCAAAATCAATTTTCTAAAAGATTTGCCGGATTTAGACTCTTTTGTGTTTTTCTATTTCACATTGCACTTGTGGAATCAGATTCAGAACTACTGGAGTCCGAATTGTAGGGCTATCGTATCCGAAAGGAGCATGAAAAGTCGAGCTACAATACTGCCAAAGCATCAACACATGAAATACATTGTGGACATTAGACAGTTCAGGTGGCAGTGCAAGGCGATATGCCACAAGACCAATCCTTTCTAGTATCTCAAATGGCCCGATGTAACGTGGGTTTAACTTTCCCAACTTCCCAAATTAGATAACCCCTCTTATAGGTGAGATCTTTAGGAATATATGATCTCCTATTTGAAATTCTAAAGTCTCGTCTCTGTGTATCTGCATAGCTTTTCTGGCGACTCTAGGCAGTGCAAATTCGCTGTTGGATGAGTTGAATTCTATCACTTGTTATTTGCAGGATTTCAGGGCCTAATAACTTCCTGTCCCTGACTTCCACCCAACATAGAGGTGATCGACATCTCCTTCCATACAATGCTTCCTACGGTGCCATTCCGATGCTCGTTTGGTAGCTATTGTTATAGGCAAATTCCACTAAAGGGAAGTGTTTATCCCAATTTCCCTTGAGGTCTAGCATGCAGCCACGTAACATATTTTCCAAGGTCTGGATTGTTCTTTCAGATTGTCCGTCAATTTATGGGTGGTAAGTAGTGCTAAACTTCAGTGTTCTTCCTAAAACTTCTTGCAATTTGTTCCAGAAGTGAGACACGAATCATGGGTCCCGGTCAGACACGATTAAAATTGAGGTACCATGAATCGAATGATTTCCTCGATGTGTAAAGTGGCAAACTTATTAAGGGAGTACGTGATTTTGATTGGTAGAAAATGTGCCGACTTTTTCAATCGATCTACTATGACCCATATTGCATCATTCTTCGAGACCAACTGTGGTAGCCCTACCATGAAGTCTATAGTAATGTGCTCCCATTTCCATTCAGGAATAGGGAGTGGTTGCAGCATTCCTGCAGGTCTCTGATGTTCTGCCTTAACCCATTGACAATGCAAGCATTTGGAGATGTGACCTGCTATGTCTCTTTTCATTCCTGTCCACCAGTAGTGTTCCTTCAGATCGTGATACATTTTTGTGTTGCCAGGGCGGATTGCAAACCTTGAGATATGAGCTTTTACCAATATCTTCTTCTTGAGTTCTGGAAGGTCGGATATGCAAATTCGATTTCAAAATTTTAGCATCCCATTGCTCATAGTAAAGTTAGGATTGGGTATACTTCTTTGCTCATCTCATTTCTTCTTCAAAAGTCTATCTTCACATTGGTGTGCTTTAATTTTTTCAATCAATGCGGGTTTCACGATTATGTTGGCGAGCAGTTTATTGATCTTGCGGGAAACGAGGGTGCATGCCAAACTTCTAGTAGTCTTTCGACTCAACACGTCTGCTACCACATTATCTTTGCTTAGATGGTGATGAATCTCTACATCGTAGTCCTTCATAAATTCTAGCCATCGTCGTTGCCTCATAATTAGCCTTTTCTATGTAAACAAATATTTAAGACTCTTATGATCAGTGTAAATCTCGCAGGTTGCACCGTACAGATAGTGACGCCAAATTTTGAGTGCGAAGATTATTATGGCTAATTCCAGATCGTGGGCCGGGTAGTTCTTCTTGTGGTCTTTAGTTGACGTGAGGCATATGTAATGACTTTTCCATTTTGCATAAGGACGCAACCCAAACCGTTGCATGAGGCATCGCTATAAATTACGAACCCTTCCGTTCCCGTAGGGAGTGCTAGTATAGGAGTTGTCACAAGTCTATTTTTCAACTCTCAGAAGCAACGTTCCTGCTTGTCAATCCATTTAAAAGGCGTGTTCTTCTGGGTTAGCTGGGTCAAGGGTAATGCTATCTTCGAGAAATCTTGCATGAAGCATCAGTATAGGCGACTAGACCCAAGAAGCTTCGAATTTCAGACACATTAGTAGGTCGTGGCCAATCCACGATTGCTGTAACTTTTTGGGGGTCAACTAAGATATCGTCTTTGCTAATGACATGACTGAGGAAGTGTACACTGGTGATCTAGAATTCTCATTTCTTCAATTTAGTGTAAAGTTTGTGATCACGTAGTGTCTGTAGAACTCTTCGCAAGTGGTGTTCATGATCTTCTGGTGATTTGGAGTATATGAGAATGTCGTCAATGAAGACAATGACAAACTCATCAAGATATGGTTTGAACACCCAATTCATGAGGTCCATGAAGGCTGCTGGAGTATTTGTGACGCCAAATGGCATAACAAGGAACTTATAGTGCCCGTAACGTGTTCTGAAGGCAGTCTTTTCGATGCTTTTCATTTTGACTTTTAGTTGATGATTGTCGGAACGCAAGTCGATTTTCGAGAATACTTGGGTGCCTTGCAATTGGTCGAACAAGTCATCGATTCGTGGCAGAGGATACCGATTTTTGATGGTAGCCTTGCTCAACTCCCGGTAGTATATGCATAACCTCATTGTGCCATCCTTTTTCTTTAAGAATAGTACTGGAGCTCCCCATGGTGAGGTACTTGGTCGAACGAAGCCTTTGTCCAAGAGTTCCTAAAGTTGGGTTTTTAGTTATTTCAATTCTGTCATTGACATGCGATAAAGAGCTTTGGATATTGGTTGTGTACCAGGTTGAGTTTCAATGGTGAATTTGATTTCTTGATCAACTGGGGTACCAGGTAGGTATTCAGGAAATACATCCAGAAATTCTTGAACCACAAGGATTGCATCAAGTGTGGAGGCCTCTTGTTGAGTATCGATCATATAACAGATATAACTACAACCACTTTTTCTTAGAAGTCGTTAGGCTATCATGAAGGATATAACACATGGAGGGGTTGAAACTCCAATTCCATCAAAGACAAGCTCAAGTTGGTTTGGTAATTGGAGGGAGACCTTTTTGGCTTTGCAATCAATAGAGGCATGATTGGCAGCCAACCAATCTATTCCTAGGATTACATCAAAGGTATTAATGCAGAGGAGAATCAAGTCTACGTGTAAGGTTTCATCTTTTAAATATATAGTATAAGATTTCTACATGTTTGTACCAATGGTAGAATTATCAGAAGGAAAAGACACAGACAGTATATATCCTAAGGGTTCGGGGGTATATGCTAACATGGAAGCAAAGTGTGGTGCAATAAAAAAATGAGTGGAACCAGAGTCAAAGACAACATGTGCTAAGTGATCACAGATAAAAAGTGTACCTAACACAACGTTTTCGGTAACTTCCGATTTTCCAGGTACCAAGGCAAAAGCTCTTCCTTGGCGTTTTTGGTCCTTCCTCACTCCTCCAAGTACAACGGGTTTTAGGGCTGGTCTAGGGGGCCTGCTATAGGATTGGTAAGCTTTGGACAATCTCTTAGCAAGTGGCCAACTTGACCACATTTAGAGCATGCTCCCGTATCTCGATGGCATCGTCCCCAATGAGTTCTTCCACAAGTAGGGCAATTTGGAATGGTGCCACCTCTGGGGTTAGTAGAACCTTGATTGCCTGCACTAGTTGAACCCGTATTTACCTTTTTTGGAGGTGCAGCACTAAATCTTCTGTTGTCTTTTTTCCAGAATCGCTTCTTTTGGCTCGTTTTCTCGGAATGCGAGGCTTTAATCCCTTTTTCTGCAATGTATGCTTGATCCATCACCTCTGCATAGGTTGGTAGTTTCAAAACCTCAAGTCTATCCTTGATTTCAGCATCCAATCTTGCTTCGAATTTCTTTGCTTTTCGAGTTTCAGTGGGGATGACATATGTTGTAAATCGAGATAGTTGCGTGAACTTGCTCTCGTATTCGGCCACCATCATGGTTCCTTATTGTAGATGTATGAATTCTGATACATTTTGTTCTCGCAGCGAATCTGGAAAGTATTTTTCGTAAAATACTTCTAAGAATCTTGCCCAAGTCATGATTTCTTTTTTTTTTTCAGAGTAAGAAGCCACCATTCCTGTGCATCGTCTTTGAAGGTGAATGTGGCGAAGGTTACCTTCTGTCGTTCTCTACAAGATAGCACACAAAAAATCTTCTCCATGTCTCTGACCGAAGTTTCTGCTGCCAGTGGGTTTGGACTGCCGGTAAATGTGGTGGATTTCAAATCCTAGAACTGTTTTATCGTAACCAGCTCTTTTCGTTGTTCGGGCCTTCCATTATTCATGTTGGTTTGCGGGGCCCGTAGAAAACTGGTAACTGTTCTTTCCATGATTTGCTCCATTGGGTCGGCATTGCTAATCAACGATTCGGTTCCATTTCTACCATTGGCCATTACTATAGGATGAAAACGATTAGTGGGCTAATCCAATTTATTACGTACTTTAGTCATTGTAATATGACATCTATGATTCACAAAGATACTGTAACAACACATATATAATTTACATGACACGTGTGTTACTTATGCAAAAGAAAAGATATTAATACAACTTACTTAGATAACAGTCAAAAGTTAAGTGTATAATCCCACGAATACAAAAACATAAGGATTAGACTAATCATGGTCAAGTCCCAAAAAATCTCCTGGTCGGACATCTAAAATGGATCATTATGCTATCACGAGAACTGGCTCTGAAAAACTGGGCCATGGAACAACCTACAAACTCACTTTGCATGAGGAACTCAAACTCCCAGCCACTATGCTCTATCTCAAAACAACGCCATACAATTGGGCTCAGATTTGCCATTCCCTACAACACAGGAAGACTTAGCCTAGAAATATTTATAAAACGATTTAATCGTGTTAGACAAACCAAAGTGTTTTTTGTTTTGGTTAAATCAAAACCATTGCTCTAATACCACTTTTGTCACGACCCAAACCCGGTACCCAAAGGTTCGGTGTCGCAACAAGACAATATAAATAAAATAATTCTAAAATTTCTGTAGTAGTAGCGCAAGCGATAAATTAAATATATTAAAATAAAATAAATGGGTACCAAAAGTTTCTTAAAAAGGTAAATAGTCATTTTTATTTTATTACAAGAGTCCGATCAGAATTCCAGATAGTAAATAAAAAAAACACTGCGATTCATTCCCAATCTCTATCTCGCTAAATCTCATCGCCTAAAAGGGGATAACAGCTATAAGCACATGACGGAGTGATAAATATTATACAGTGAGCATAAGGGTACAAAAATTACCATGGATAATTATTTGGCTAAAAAAAATAGAAGTTAGTTTGGTAACTGAAATACATAACTAATTTTAATAACTGAAGCAGAATGCGGAAATCACATAAGAAAATAATTATAACCACGGTACAGAACATAACAGAATAGAGGTCACTGGAGTGACAATCAGAACAGAGGTCAATAGATCAATGACAAACAGAGGATCACAAAGTGGTCAAACAGAGGCCAATGGTTATTTATGTCCCCCAAGGCATGAGACTCCCGTGGTGGTACTCACAAAACATAATTGTTTATAAAATCATTGTCAAATAATTTCTAAAATTCAAACAAACATATCCATGGGTTTCAATTTAAGCAAATAGGATTCAAAAAATCATCAATGTAATCGAAATATTAATATAATTTATAAAACACAAATTACGTAAAATAAATTATAGTAACTCAAAACATACGTAAAATATTTTATGGTGAACCAAGGTATAATATAACTCACCTTTATGTTAATTCCAACTTTTATCTTTCGTTCACTGCAACCCACTAAATACTCCAACCTAAACTCAAAGTTTTATATATAAAAAAACACGAGAGAGAGAATAAGAGAGTTTGGAATTGGTGAGGATGAAATAGTTGCTGGACATCTATATATAGGCGGCAAAACGTGGGGAGCAAGAGGCGTGCGCAATAAGACACTTGCGGGGCACGTCTTTTGTTGTACAGAAAATATTATATTTCAGTGTATTTTGATTTAGGAAAAATGTAGAGAAAAATATAATAAAAATATCATAATACTTAGAAAATAATATCAATTAATAATATAAACTTAAAATTATTTTTTTGAAATAATTTTCAGATAAAATATACAAACTATTGACTATTCAGAAAAATTCAAAAGAAAATATACTATTTTATTCATATATATATATATATATTTATTTTTATACTCTAAACTTTGATACCTTTTAACTCTTTAAATCACATGCTTCCACGATTTAATATTAACGTGGTGTTAAATTAATTGAACATTTGGGGTGTCATAAGATGGATGTAAAGACAGTTTTCTTAAATGGAGATTTAAATGAAGGAATCTACATGGAGCAACCAGAGGGGTTCTTAGCTCCAGGACAAAATAAGAAGGTCTGTAAGCTTGTTAAATCATTGTATGGTTTGAAGCAAGCTCCGAAGCAATGGCATGGGAAGTTTGATAACGCTATGTTGTCAAATGGGTTCAAAATCAATGAGTGTGACAAATGCGTATATGTCAAAGACACTGACAAAGGTTATGTCATTTTGTGTCTATACGTAGATGACATACTCATTGTTGGTAGTAATGATGACATGATTCGAACTACCAAGAGATTGTTAAACTCTAAATTTAATACGAAAGATATCAGCCTTACAGATGTAATTATGGGTGTTAAGATTACCAGAACATCTAATGTTATTGTATTTTCTCAATCTCACTATATCGAGAAGATACTTGAGAAATTTGGCAAATCAGATACAAGTGTGTCTAGGACACCGGTAGACGTAAGTCTACATTTGACCAAGAATAATGGTGAGAGTGTCTCTCAGCTAGAATATTCTCGAGTCATTGGAAGTTTGATGTATTTGATGAGTTGTGCAAGGCCGGATATAGCCTACTCTGTTAGTAGGCTGAGTAGATACACAAGTAATCCTAATGTTACTCATTGGAGAGACATTATGCGGGTGTTAGGTTATCTACGCTACACCCAAGGTTATGGGCTGCATTATATCAAATACCTAGCAGTACTATAACGCTAATTGGATATCTGATATAAAAGACTCCAAATCCACTAGTATTATGTGTTTACCCTCGGAGGGGCAACCATGTCTTGGAAATCTTCCAAGTAAACGTGTATATTAAGATCAACGATGGAATCTAAGTTTATTACTTTAGATAAAACAACTGAAGAAGCTGAATGGCTTTGCCAGTTCGTTGAGGATATTCCACGTTGGTCCGAACCTATGCCAGCCATTTGTATTCATTGTGACAGCCAATCGGCTATTGGGTAGGCACAGAGTAATATGTATAATGGAAAGTCTAAACATATTCGCCATAGACATAATTCAATCGGACAACTACTCTCGAACGGAGTTGTCACTTTAGACTATGTAAAGTCTCAGGACAACATTGCGAATCCGCTAACCAAAAGGTTAAATCGAGTGTTAGTAGAGAAGTCGTCAGAAGGAATACGATTAAGGCCTATAGTGTAAAGTGTTACCGGAATGGAAACCCAACCTAGTTGACTGGAGATTCCAAGATCTAGGTTCAATGGGACAACCTAATTATGTGTAACGGTGGTATGTCACTGAGGAGGTTAAACCTCCAACCATTCCTTTTCTCAGTGATACTTACAAGTGTAGAGGTTAAGCTGAGCTTTTAATGGCTTTAGTGCGTTAAGCTGTTGAGCTGAGTATAGCAGGATACTCAAGTAGAGTCACCTATGTGAGTGTGAAGTGGGGCCGCTTTTATAAGAATTGACAGGGTCGAATTCTTTAAATCACTCACTGATTTAGGCTAGTGTTCCAGGGCCAAACCGGACACAACAGTGAGAACAGAACGATGTGTGAAGTCTGTTGTCTTGGCTTATATAAACGGCAAAACAGTTCAAGATTTCGTATTCACTGGACAGACAATAAATCCGATAGACTTCCCTAAGAGGGGTTCAAAGACAAAAGTTACCCTTTCCGATGTCGGGGTTATTTCGTTGCACTCTCTCTGAGTCTTTGTTGTTAAGTGTTGTCCGTTTGTTGGTATTTGGTCAATTTTTATTCATATGGGGGATTGTTGGAAAATAATGGATTTTTGGTGACTTTAATGCAAATATTAAAGTGGGTGCCAATCCTCAATTGAGGTGAAGTAAAGTGGGTTTAGATTCTTTGTAGTGAGAGCTTTACACAACAAAAAGAATGACAAAAATCATTAAGGTCTGAATGAGAAATTGACTCATTGAATTGGCCTCATGAAAGAGGTGTTGCGAAATGTGTAAAACCTCTATCCCACATTAATTATAGAGGAGAGCATTGATAGATATATAAATCTCATTTTTTGCCTTAAGGTGTGAGCCCTTTGGGGCACCCAAATGTTTCGAAGGAAGGGAGTTATGGATGCTTCAAGGATGGACTTGGGCCATGACTATGGTCCAAGTTGGTTATGCAAAAATTGCCACATGCGCGTGCGCCGCCTGCCCAGACCAAACTAGTCCGAGTCCGTGATCCGTGGATCTTGGACCTTGGACCTTGGGGCTTGGGCTTGGGCTTGTGTGGATTGAGTGTGGGGCTTGGGCTTGGCCCACCCATCTTACTCTTTTTGGGCCAAGTCAGATGTGTGGGTTACAAGAATATATACCCAAAACCTAGTCTTCTCTATTGATGATAGAATTAAACCCATCAGTTTTGCAGAATTAATTCAAGTTAATGCAGAATTAATTTCTACATTTGTTGCAGGGGAGCCTCTTTCTCTCTCCGTCCATGCGTAGAAAAGGAGGCCCTCTCCTTCAGCTTTCTACACAAGAAATTGTTGTTATTCCAGTCTTCAAAAAAAATTTAGTTTTATTTGTAACGCTCCGAAATAATTCGACAAGAACTATCCACATTAAATAACAATCGCTAAACAGTGACAACAATCCTTCCATCATTACATAATTAATAAATGGGTTTATACAAAAGTTTCACATGCAATATACATTCAATGATAAGAAAACACCTGAATCTATAGCATGTGAAGCATCTACTCAAAAATAATAAAAAGGCCCTTAAGGGCTTACATCTTCCTAGGCAATGGCCCAGTTACATAAAATTGTCTCTCGGACCCATACACGTTTAGCCCTTGGCTTTACAAAATTTACAACAAAAATAAGAGAGTTATTTACTCTTCATCAAAATATATCCACACCTTCAGTTTGACGGGATCACCACATCTTTACCTGCACCAAATCCCATAGTGGTGAGCATAAAGCCCAGTAGAGAATTCTAACAAAGTATATATAGTTATGCCAATCTCAAGGAAAATGTTAATATCAATGCCATGCCATGCTCTTTTAAAATAATTTCATTTCATACTTCTCATAAAGATTTACATTTAAAATGAAAGCTAGCAATCTCAACGCATTTCCAAAACTTCCAATTATAATCAACAGGGGCGGTAGATATGGCACTGGTAATCCCTAGGTTGGTGTCTACAAGTAAACTCTACAAGTACTACTAAATAGTCATTTTTACCGGTATTAACCGGAAGGCTCGACACCTATCCGCGTGGTTTTCTGGTCTTTCACCATAGACACTCAGGCCAACTTATCAAATCATTTACACCCCCTATCCGAACTTACCATCGTATTTACCCCATACACATTACCATAGTTCTTCTTACAACATCACTTTCTTTTATGAAATAAATATCTTAAATCAAAATTTACAATGCAAAAATAATAATAATAATTAAATAAATATACAATGCCATGATCTTTCCATATCTCATAACACTTCTCCAATTTCTAAGTGCACAACAATTTGTCATCTCACAACGAAATATCATCATATCTTTAACCATAGTTTGTAAAACAAGTTCTCCATTTTTAACAACCACATTATGGAATCTACACACATTCATCTTTTTATCAAAAGAGATAAAAGAATTCAATGGACATTTCCATATTTTCCAAAAATTGCCAAATTCTAGGGTTTTCATCAAAAACCCAACATTCTTCCCATTTCATGGTGAAATCCAATCAAAATCATATTTTCTTGAGTTTAAAAAAAAAAATTCCCATGGATAGGATAAAGATTGAGATCAAAACCCGTTTCTTCAAAACTTTCTCTATAGTTGGAGCAAAAATCGAAATCAATACAAAACTACAAGAAAGCTTTTAAATCATCATATATATAGCACAACATGTATATATAACTCAAGAAATCCCTACCTCAAGCTTAGAGGAGAAGATGAGTGAAACAAGGTTGAAACCCCAAAGTTGTCGAAACCAACGATCAAAACAAGCTCTTGACGAGATTTACACTTAATCTCAAAGGAGCTAAGCGAGGAGATGCTTCCAAGTGAGTGAGTAGATCTAAAGATCCTTGAGCGAAAAGTGATTTTGAAGAGGATAGAAGAGTTACACGGCTTGGAGAAGGAAAAAGAGGGGAAAAAGTAAAGAAAATGTTAGGTGAGGGACCTATTCATAGTACTAGGTCAACAAGAAATAAAGTCCCAAAGTCAACCCAAAAGACCAAGTCAAAGTCCCCAAAAAGTTGAGCCAAAATCGGACTGAAATCTGAAAAAAAAAATCTGCAGGGGTCGACCCTTACAACACAGGGGTCGACCTTATGAAGAAAACTTATGTTCTAACCCAATTTCCAGCAAGCAAACTTTAGAAACAAAGGGTAGACCCTTCCCAGATTGGTGTCTACCCCAATCTCCAGCTAGCAAACTACTGAAACAAAGGGTCGACCCTTTCTAGACTGGTGTCGACCCTTGTGACCAACAACAAAAAGAAGGTGTCGACACCTCCAAAACCGGTGTCGACCCCAGAACAAAATTTTTAAGTTTCCAAACAACTTTTCAACGTAAACAAGCATGAACGAGCAATTCCAACAAGTTTAAATCAATTTGTACTCCCCCAAAACTAAGGTACAACCACACCGAAGATTCCCAAAATAAAATAAAGGATTCAAATGCACTTCCCAAAAGATGTTAAAGGACACAAGTGCTACATTATTATTTTCTTCCTGTAAGAGAGTGCTGCAAAGTTCTGTTCGCTGAAGCTGTTCAGTCGGTGCATTGTGTAACTAGTTCAACTGTCGTATCTTTGGAGATAGACATCGAACAACCTCCAGCACCTAACCGGTGAGGCAGCGAATCTGTTTTAAAGACACTGTCTTGTGCAGGCTTCAGTTTGCTTTTTTCTGCAATTTTAATTTTATGAATTTCCGTTCTATCTATGTATAATTTCCAGCATGAAATTCAGATTGTTAAATATATGAATTTATTTGATTTATGTTATCACAGAATTTATACAACAGTATTTTGTTTATTGATTCAGAGAAGCTTGAAGTACACCACCATCTTGATCTCATTCTTCATGCATCAATCTTTGCTGAACAAGTGAATCTTGGGAGGCCCTGAAGGTGTTGAATAATGGGTCCTGCCTATTTTGGGACTTTTCTCATGGCTGGGTAATTTTGGGGCATTTCCGATGTGATTGATGAATTTTTTTTCGTAATACAAGTTTTCATGGTTCGTTATTTGTTTATGGTAAATTTTATTGCATTTTTTTGGTATTTTTTTGAGTCTTTGAATGTATGAATGACTTTGCTGAGAAAACCAAATGAGGGAGGGAATATAGTTAGATTTCATGATGTGACAGATTATAGCGTTGCCAAAACATAAGATTTCACTAAACACTCTCTTATGTGTTTTTGAGAGTGTTTTTTTTTTTTTTGGTTATGATTGCTAGACACATCCCGTACCCGATATAGTGTGTTTGATTGTTACTTGTACTACTATTGTTGGCACCATAAATTTGCAATTATTATTATTATTTATTATTTATATAATTACAGGACATGTGGCATCCTCCTACTCATTTGAAAGTTATGAGAAGTTATGAAATGTGAAAAAGATGATGGAGAGAATAAAATGGAGAACATGGAGCATAAATTGGAGGTTAAAGGAAGTTATGAAGACATGGAGAGATATGTGGCATTGTGGGAATGAAGATAGAAGAGTGGGTAGTTTTAGGTGGTTATTGGGTAGTTATTGTTGGAAGTTTTTTCCTACAAATATTTGCCTATAAATAGCCATTCATAGCTACATTGTAAAGACCCAGAACTTAAATCAAAGACAATTGATTTCAATATTTCTTGTCATTTTCCTTATCTTAGGAGTAGTTTAACATAGATTTATATTTCGAAATATTTATTTTCAGCATTTCCTTTTCGAAGCATTTTATGCATTTCCTTTTCGAAACATAGGAGTAGAGGTAAGTAATTATTACTTTGATTGTTCACTCAATCGTCTTTCTCCGTCCTTCATTCTTCTGTTAATTTTTCTTTTCTCTACACTTGGCAATTTTGAAGTCCTCTTTGTTGAGGCAAAAGAACCATCAACACAATCGCTTGATAATTGGTTTAAATTTAATCTGTAAGGATTTTTTAATCCTTACTGGCACGCTCGCATTTATGATATTTTCCTTCGTAGGAAAAATAAACCAACAACTATATTCTCAACTTAGATTCACCCAATTCTCAGTTTAAGTTCGCGATTGATTACACAAGAATTTCTAAGTGAATGTGAACAAAGAAAACCAAGTTCAAGTTAGCCCAATGCCTCAATCAGGCATTTTATCGAACACCATAAATGCAGCAACATACAGTTCGTTTGAATGCTTTGAATTAAACACATTCAAATCGTTTTAGCTATTCAAATTAAAACCCAACTAAGAAGCAAAAAACAAAAACAAAAACAAAGCAAAACAAAAGCAATAAAGCTGTGTTTACCAATATTTTTTCTCTAATGGTTTCTTACCAAACTGATTGAAATTAGTGTAGACCACAAAATCCAACGCATTGAGGCACTAGCTGCCCAGAAGTAATTGAAGTTAATTTCGGGCTATTGTTTGGGCCCAAAGCAATTCTTTGTGGGCTTTTGGCCAGGGCCTGCCCTTTCCTTGGGATCTTCTCTCTCCTCTTTCTTCCAACTGGCCAGGTAAGTGATCCAACGCTTTTAGTGAATACTAACATCTTCAAGTGATTCCATACCTTTAGAGGTGATGTTTGTTTGGTGAGATTGAGGCATGAGGTAGAATTTCATTTCCAACATATCAATTATGTTGTTTGGTTTAAAAATTGAAGACTAAACTAATAATTTGATCTACTATTAATCCCTCATATCTGGGACAATTCTTTCCTAGGGGGTTTGGGATAAAAAAGTTGGATAAGGATTGAATTTCGGAACCAAATTGGCACAAATGTTGGACAATTTTACTTGATGATGTTCAATGAATTTCTGACACTTAAAAATTGATGCTTTAACATGAAAAGATGTAGGTATTCAAAAGCAATTCATTTATTCATACTATATATTATTTTATTTATATATATTTTTAATAGAATTATAAAATTTTAAAAAAATATTTCTATTTATACACTAAAATAAGGGGTTAAGTACTTTTTTAAGATATTTAGGAGTAGTTTGAGATATTCTAAATAAGTGTACTTTTTGACTTTTTATATAATAAAAAAATGTGTAGAAAAGTAAAAAAAATTATTAAAAAAATAGAGAAAAAATATTAATAAATGTTGATTGATGTGACTCAAAAAACCAAATTGCCACAAATGTTGAACAATTTTATTTGATGATGTTTAATGAATTTCTGACACTTAAAAATTGATGCTTTAACATGAAAAGATGTATACATTCAAAAGCAATTCATTTATTTGTCTTATTTATTATTTTATTTATATATTTTTTAATAGAATTATAAAATTTTTAAAAAAATATTTCTATTTATACACTAAAATAAGGGGTTAAGTACTTTTTTAGATACGTACGGGTGGTTTGGGATATTCTAAATAAGTGTATTTTTTTGACTTTTTATAAAATTAAAAAAAAAAATGTGTAGAAAAGTAGAAAAAATGGTTAGAAAAGTAGAGAAGAGATGTTAATAGATACTGATTAATGTGACTCAAATAAGTGTATATATGTATAAAAAAAAGTGTATTTTTTAGTTCTTCTCAAATACCTACTTAATTTATTATATGATACTTTTACGTTATGTTTGGTTGAGGGATTTGGAAAAAGAAAGAGAAAAAGTGTGTGAAATTAGATGAAATGTACTTTTTTAGTTCTTCTCAAATATCTACTTAATTTATTATATGATACTTTTACGTTATGTTTGGTTGAGGGATTTGAGAAGAGATTTGGAAGAGGAAAGAGAAAAAGTGTGTGAAATTAGATGAAATGTAGATATATTTTATTTACATTTCACCTACTTTTTCTATTTTCATTTTCAAATCCCTTCTTAAATCTCCCAACCAAACACAGCGTAATTACTTTTATAAGGCTGCTAATTATGATGTAACAAAAGATTAAAATTTGTTAATAATAAGTTGTAAACAAGAAAAAGGGGATCAACAAGGTTTTTGAAACACCAAATTTCCAAGTCTACAATACAGGCAAGTTCGCTGATTAAAAAGGGAATTACACCAAACTAATATATTTCAGAATTATTGAATAATTACTTTACATGATATATATATATATATATATAAAAGTAGTATTTTTTTCCTTTCTTATGTGACATATTCTAAAAGCTTACTATTTTTCTAAAAAAGTCACATCATCATGCAATTTTTATTACATATAAAATTTTACACAAACTCAATTTCAATTATAATAATCAATTTTATATGGATTCTATTTGAGAAATATTTATTTTCCATATATATATAATTATAATTTAATTATTATGATATTTAAAAAAAATTATCTCAATATATTAATAAATAAGACAGAATGTGCTTAATTATGTATATCGCATAGATCAGATTAATTTTCTTTTCTATTTTTTATTTTTTTGTCTATCTTATTGATGTCTTAATATTAATTTATATTTAATTTTTTATTTAACATTAAATTATTTATTATGAAAAATTATATTTAATTTAAATTTTATATACCTATATACAATATGTATGAATAATTCAAAAAGAATATTTATGAAAAAATCAATACTCTACTTAATTAATTTATGTATTTTTTTCTTAATCCAATCACAACATATTTCTATTTAATCTTTTAAATAAATTTTATGTAGTTCTATTTCCACGTATCTTTATTTTCAAAATAAATATAAAATAAAAGTTAAGTTGAATAATTAGAATCACTTTTAGTTTTATATTAATTCTCTTTCTAATTTAATTATTATTTTTAATATCAAAATGAGTGTTTATTTTACTATCTTGTAATTTAATATATATCATTTAAAATCATTATATGATAATTACATTTTTATAGCACAATAGAACTAAAATTATAAAAATAAACAAATAATTTAACTAAATTTGTTGTATATAAGTATTCAAGTAACATTTTTATAGAATGATAAGGTTAAGATTATTAAAATAAATAATTTGAATTAATTTTTTAAAATTAAAATTAATGTTATTCTTTTGTAACACAAATCATAATATAAAATATCATTACATTAATTAAAATTAACTCTATTGTGATTTTGTATTAGACATCATATTTCTACAAAGGATTTATATACACATGTAGTGTCCAATCTTATATTAATTAATTAAAATAATGGAACTCAATACTTTTTGAGAATTCTATTATACACACTCACCCATATACCATATGCATCTTTAGTTATGCTATTTTCTTCTCTCGTTATGACAAATTTTCTTCTTTAATTATGACATTATTTTAAGATTTTAGTTATTACTTTTTTGTGTTTGGTTATGATTTTTTCTTTATTTATTTCTTTTTATTTTTTTTATAGTTATGACTCAAAAAATATAAAATTATGTCATTTTTTTTTATATAGTTATAAGATGCATATGGTACAAACCCTTAGAAGATAAATTGCCAAATGTCAAATAATAAATAGTGTGGAATAATAATGATTCATCGAAAATGATTGTGTATATTTAAGGTACCTATTGATATTTCTTGAATAATTTTTAAATAAAAATTTTAAATTTTATAGTATTACTGATAATGCACATTCATGAGCTCTGCCAGAAAAGATATGCAAAAATAATTTGGCTTTAATGAGAAATTTATTATTATTATGATGTGTTACATAATTAATTAGAATCCATTTGAGAACTGAAATTATTAAGATTATAAATATTTTGTGTCTTATTGCCTTTGAGGATACTGCTTATGATTTGAATTTGTTATTTTTTATATATCAATGTGAATAACTCATCTTACTAATGTAATCATAAATCCTACTTTTGAGTTGACCCACCTTAAGCACTTTTTCGTATAATAAAATACTTAAATATTGTCACATAAAAATATTATAATAAATCATAATCAAACACCACTTGAAGCATAATTAAAGACTAATGCATCACTTTAGACATAATCAAAAATAAAATAAAATAGCAAAGACCTTTTCTATTAATAACTAAAATAATACACCATGAGTTATATTATAGAATTTTCTATTGTTTTTATTTTTATTTTTTTCAGAAAGTATATTTTGATAAAAGTGGAATTCATGATTTTTGGTAGAATTAATTAACACAAATAAAGATTTGATTTCAGGTTGAGAATTCACTTTTTTATTTTTTTATGTTTTTATAACTTTGAAAGAATTTATTTTTATGAGCCTTTTACATAAGATCATTACACAATGACAAGAATTTTCATAGCCATTAGCAAATTTATTTATATTTGGCTTTCAAGTATTAATTTCTTTTACACAAAGTATTAAGAAGCAAAATTAATATTTTATTTTAAAAATAATTTCCTGTATCGCACAGTAACCTACTAATTTTGTAACTATTACAAGTGTACTATATTATTAAGCGGCATTAGCAGAGCCAACTCAGAAAAAAGAAAATAGAAAAACACATGGGTTCGTCAATAAATTTTAAATTTTTGTTGATTAATAAAAAAAAAATTATAAATTTTGAAACATGCTACAAATTCCACCAATATATATATATATACAACAGTGCTAGAGACCTCTAAAAAGGCATCTCTAAACCCACCTCTAATGAGGTGGAAAAGGAAAAAAAAAAAAAATCAAGACACATGATTGGCTGTGGCAGTGGGGGACCCACTGCCACATCACTAGTGGTACCTCTAAATTAGAGGTCCCAAGCATTTTTGATATATATAATCAAATTTAACATTGTCATTACTTACAAATCTTTGGGAGGACTTTAATGCCTCAAAGTACGTTTAGCATTTTTACCAACAACGTTGCTACAGGGCCCGAAATATTCATGCTCGAATTTGGCTTGAAACCCAAAATGACGTCGTTTTGGGTTTCAATTTTTTTTTTCTTTTTTCTTTTTTCTTTCTCGCTGGAAGAAGAAGAACAAGAGAAGATGAAGAAGAAAAGGAAGCAGGAGCAGAAGCAGAACCAGAAGAAGAAGAAGAAGAAGAAGAAAAGAGGAAGAAGAAGAGGAAGCAGGAGCAGAAGTAGAAGCAGGAGCAGAAGAAGAAGCAGAAGAAAAGATAAGAGGAAGAAGAAGAATTAACAACAACATCTGCATCAACACATCATCAACTAGAAAAAAAAAAAAAAAAATCAGATCAGATAAGATCCACTGGAAAAAAAAAAAAAAATCAAAAAAAAAAAAATCAACTACTCTCTCTCTCCTCTTCTCTTCACCTCCGTTGCCGCCGATTGACCACCACCTCCCCCTCTGTCGCCGCTGCCCCTCTCTCTCTCTCTCTCTTCTAAACGCCTACCGCACCACCTCTCTCTCCAAAACCCTTCTGCTACCGCCTCAAATCTAGACTCTACCAACTTTTTCTGCATCATCGAAACCCTAGCTCTGGTCGGTCACCATCGTTCCATGGCTTCCCTCCACTGATCGAAGGTTTCTCTCTCTCTCTCTCTCTCTCTCTCTCTCTCTCTCTCTTTTCTCTCCTCTCCTTTCTCTCTCTCGCTTCGCCTCTGTAACAGGTAAAGGAAGAAAAAGAAAAAAAAAAGCAAGAAAAGGAAGAAAAAGAAAAAAAAATTGAAACCCAAAACGACGTCGTTTTGGGTTTCAAGCCAAATTCGAGCCATTGATTTCGGGCCCTCAAAAAATTTTCTTTAACCAAACACCCACTAAACAATTGTGAAGGACAAATAAGTTTTTCGAACAACTACCCTTCATCATTTTCCAAATAAACAGGGGAATCACTAAGATAATTATTTTTTAATATTTAATCTTATGATAAAACAATATAAGATACAGATCATGTTTAATTAATTAGTTTAGCAACAAATAATCCTAGGACTAATAGTCTATTGGATTGTAATCCCATCTTATCCAATTTGTCCAAACAAAGGTATTTGTTTGGAGAGATTAAGGCATGAGATTAGACCCTATATCCAATATCTCAACTAGTCCATTGTTTGGTTTGAAAAATGAAGACATAGATATATATGAGATTATCCTATCTTGAGGAGATAAAAAAAAGTTGGATATTTTTTTCTTCGAATTAGTTGATAAAAAGATAAATTTAATCCCAACTATTTAATATTATTTCCCTCATTTTTTTTTTCACAGAACATTTTCTTTGTCTCTCACAAAGGCAGAAAGTTTAAATCAAAATGAAAATACAATAAGAGAGTAGTAATTTCCCTCTAATTATAGTGAAATTTGTTGTCCATGTGAACTAGACGTATTGTGGAATTACATAAATCTCTTTGCCTTTGATTGTGTGTATTGGTGCTTGTTTCTAAGCCCAAGCACAATAGGTGTTAATTAAAATAAATATATGTCCCAATACAATGAGTCCTTGACTTAGACAATAAACACATATATTAAATTTTCTTTCCGTAATGTCTAGGACCATATTGGGGGTGAGTCTAAATTCACCTTAAAAGTTTTGTTAGATGTTTTAATTTTTAATTTTTTTAATATAATTTTATTTTTTAATTAAATTATCAAAACAGTCAAATCTTAACCTTCACTCTAGTCATTCCGCTCCAACTAGTCCTTGATAAACATGTTGGAAAAATGGTTTTATATAGACATATTTTTTAGTCTAAAATTAAGTGGGCCCCAAACGTCTTTTGGGGTGGGTCCGAAGAGGTGACGTGTTCCTTGTCGCGTGACAAGTCACATGGTGAAGACGGAACATCAAAACCATTTTTGAGTGAATGGGAAGTTAACGTCGTTTTCGGGTCTAACATTAATTTTTTAGATAAAATTCATTTGAATTTTTTCAATAAAAATTATTGTGAAAATTTAATTTAATTCTAAATTCAAATTTTGGTTTCCTAAGTGGTTTCCTAAAATTTGTAATTGTGGGAATTTAATTTAATTCTAAATTCAAATTTTAGGTTCCTAAGTGGTTTCCTAAAGTTTGTACCTTTTCATTTATTTATTAAACTATTCAATTTGTTTAATATATATATATATATATATATTCAAATGGTTTAATATATATATATATATTCAAAAATAGTTTATGTAATAAAATTCAAACAGTTGCTCTAACGGACATTTGTTTTCCACTACCGGACAAAACCACTATTATAATAGTGAGTGCACTGTTTAAAGTTTGGTGTGCACCTTTTCACTTAATCGTGGTACCTGTTCGGATCAAATTTGGTTGCCTATAAATACATTCATTTTCAGCAGTTCTTTGATCATCCGATATATTCAGTCGGTTTGTGGTCTTTTTGCTGTCCAAAAATTCTGTTTTTTTTTATTCTTCATATTAGTTTTAGTATAATATTCAGAGAGTTAGAACACAGGTTTGGTTCGCCGAACAAATTGTTTGGAGTATTACTACAATTTGTGAAGATCATTGTATCCTGAGAGATAGACGCCACTCAACCGTAAGTACCATAGCGGGGCGAATCTGTCTTAAGAACAGAGTGTCACACACTCGACTTGGTCTTAAATTATTTATTCGGTTCAACGAAATAAACTCGGTATGTTATTTATTTATTTTGTTTGATTTATTTCAAGTTAGTTTTTTTTTTACACAGAAGATTTTTCCAACAAAACAAAGCAGTCGAAAAGAGATAACACACATAGAATGAGTTTTAGAGAGAGAATACACCATTTCCTAGGGTTTTTTTTGGTTTTTTTTTTTTCAATTGGGAGATTAGATTCTCTCTCTCTCTCTTTCTCTTTTTTGCTTAGATCTATTTGTTGTTTTTTTTCTTAGCTCAAATTTGATTATTGTTGTTGTTTAATTTTATTTGCTTTGAACCGATAAAATCAGTTTCAAGAAAAAAATCAAACAGATAATAACTGAACCAAAAAAAAAAATCCTCTTGATGAGTTTGAACAGATAGAGAAAATAAATTCATATTTTAACAGATAAGAAGTTGTTATTTCAACAGATAGCTTTTATTTAGACAAAAACTAAACAAATAAAAATTTTGACAGATAAGAATTTCAACAGATAATAAATTTCAATATATACGAATAATTTGAACTTTACACAGAAAAAATTGAACATTTAGGAAAAATTTTAAACAGATAAGGAAAAAATTTCAATAGATAGAATAGATAGTCAATGCAAAGTTAAATAGATAAAAAAAAGTCAAGGGGTAAAATTAGAAACAAAGTGTTCTTCAAGACTTCTCACCAAACTATTTTATAAAATGGTGGACCTTTTATCAATCAAAAATATTCATTGGACCTAATGCCTTAAACAATTGTTAGAGTCGATTTTTCACTAATTTTCTCTTTATAAAAATCATGACAAAAATAAAAATAAAAAATCACCAATTATCAATTTTTAGTGATATATATATAAAAAATCATCACAAAAATTATTTTTAACGAAGACTTTACTACAATTTATTTTCAATAGCATTTGATAATAATTAATTCTAACTATTAAAATCTATTGATAATTTTCCTAATTTTTGTTTTGTCACCCTTAAGACTTTTCCTTCTTGAGTTATGATCATCGACTTAGAAGAACAAAAAAAAATCCAACCAGAAAATATTGGCAAATTTGATCCCTAATGTAGAATATATAATTTTTTTAAAAATAAAAATAACCTTTGTTTTAAGAGTTTTTTTTTTTTAATATTCTAAAAAATTGACCCACTTCTCAAACTATTTTGGAAACTAACCTGCTTTTTGAAATCGCATTTTGAAAATACAATTTTGAAATTGAAATTACATTTTCAATATATAATTTTACCTTGAAATCGTATGTTGAAAATACAAATATCTTAGTAAAATCCATGTCATCATAAATTGCATTTTTAACATGATATTTCAAGGTGAAATTGCATATTGAAAATGCAATTTCAATTTAAAATTGTAATTTTAAAATGTGATTTTAAAAAGCAGGTTAGTTTTCCAAATAATTTGAAAAGTGGGTCAATTCTCTAATTTTTTTTAAATATTAAAAAAAAAAAACTCTTTGTTTTAAGGCCCACGTTTGACAAATTATGAAATTACAAGCACCAAGTGTCTTGATTGTAAATTATTTTTTATCTAAAATTTATGTATAAATTCATACAACAAATTATGTATAAAATTTGTTTCTAAGCATCTCAAATCTTCCATCAAATTTAAAATTGATAAAAAAAATTTGGTGAAAGTAAAATCCAATTCATTTATCAAACTTATATCAAATCAAGTTTTTTTTTAAAAAAAAAAAAAATCATCAAATGGGTAGATTAAAAAAATGTATGTTTTAGATAACTTTTTGACTTTTTACGAAAATATATGTAATAAAATATTGTAATAAAATCAAAATGACCATTCTACACTTATTGACTTTTGGATAGTTGAATTTAAAGGGCAAAATTATTATTTTGCCCTCTAAGCGTCCCTAAATAGTATGATTTTTTTTGATTTTTTTAATAATTTTTGATTTTTGTAGGTTATGCCAAACCCATTCTAACAACTATTTTTGTCACATAAATTTAATAAAATTGATAAAAAAAATTTATCAGGTAAATTACACTTGCTCCTAGGGCTACAAATAAACAGAACTATTCGTGAGTAGGGTCAAGCAGCTCAGTAAATTTTTGCTCGAATTCGATTCATTAATTTATTTTTTTTTATTCGAGTTCGAGCTCAAACTCGTTAAAATATTAATAAATCATTTCAAACATATTACAGCTTGGCTTGTTAGCTCAACTTATTTAACATTTATTATTTATATATTAAATAATGTAAAAATATGTATAAAAAGGAAGATAAATAGGTTATTTATATATTTAAAAAATGTAAATGTAAATAATAATACATTTATATAATAGTGGTGGTAGATATTATTATTTTAGTAAAATAATAATTTTATTTTAGTATGTTTATATGTATTGCATATATAATTATATAATCAAAATTTTAATTGTAACTTTAACCTCATACATAAATATGAATTTATAATTTTTTTGGCTCGTTAAGGCTACTGAACATGCTCGAGCTCGAGTCAAGACTAAACCAACTCAGCTCGAGTTTGGTTCGTTAAATTTTTATTGAGTTCGAGCTCGAGCTCAAACTTGTTAAAATTTTGATAAACAAACTCAAACATTCTAAAGTTCGGTTTGACTTGGCTTGGCTCGGCTCGTTTATAGCCTTTGCCCCTTTTATATTTGGCCACTTTAAGGGTTGGTTTAGGATGTTCTAAAAAAGTGCACTTTTTGACTTATTAGCTTATATGGGTGGGGTTTGGGTTGGGTTTGATGTGATGTGTTAAAGAGGTGATGTGATTTAAATAAGATGATGTGACTTAAATAGGATAGTGACTTTTTGACTTTTTATATTATTTAAGTTATGCCAAACTTGGCCTAAATTTGATAAAAAAATAAAAATAAAAATCATTTCATCAAACGTTTATCAAATCAATGGAGAGTTATTTTGGTCATCAAATTGATAACTCATCAAATTTAGGCATTGTTTGTCAATTATACATTTTAGTTAAAAAGTGAAAAAGTTACTAAAAGTTATCACATCACCTTCTTTATTTTTTTGCACATCTTTTCGTAAAAAGTCAAAAAAATTAATAAAATAATTTATTTCCAAACGAGACCTTAAATTTGATGAAAATTTAAAAAGACGAAATATTGGAGATGATTTATTTATTTATTTTTATATCAAAATTGATGAAAAGTGAATTTGGGATAAAAGAAAAAAATTTTAAAAAAAAATTAATGAAAAATTGATGAAAGAACTAGAGTACTTTATATCAAAAAGTAAAATTTAGAATCAAATTTAATGAAAAAAACTGATAAACAGTTAGAGATAGTCTTATAGATCAATCTTTTTCGATTTAATTGGTTAAATGAAATCTTTGGATAGGTAGGCATTTTTGTAAAAAATTGATAAATTTTTTCAGCTTTTACCATTGTAGCGAGCTATATCATATCATCAAACTTTTGAACTAAATTACTTACTTTTTTTAGATTTGGATTCATATAGTTGTCCATTTTAATTTGAGAAAGTAATTGAGTTTAGTAGACTTAGGGTTGGTTGAGGTGTCTTAAATAAGTATATTTTTTGTCTTTTTAGATTAAAAAATTGAGAAAAAAAATATGGATGTTTGGATTAACTTTTTGACTTTTTATAGAAAAATATGTATTAAAAATTGTATAAATTAGTGTGTAGGGAAAAATTAGGATTTGGAGTCGTGCAACCGTAATTTTTGACTTTTGGTGAATAGTGATAATTTTTTAACTTTTGAGTAACTTTTTGATTTTTTGACTTTTTTTCAACTTGCCAAACTTGGCCTTATTTTGGAACGAATTTGGTGATTTGAGTCATTCAATTTTTAAGATTTGTTAAGTATAATATTAATGTAAAAAATTAATATGATCAAATATTAATAGCTATATATTTTAATTAAATTTATATTACAAAAAATGAATGACTATTATTAAAATAATATTTGTCATATATTTTTTTAAAAAACTATTCATATCTAATTATCTTATTTTTTATATAAATATTTTATTCAACAAATCTTAAAAATAAATATTTTAAATCATTACAATCAGGCCTCGTTTGACAAGTTAACATTTTAGTCAAAAAGTCAAAAAGTTACTAAAAAAGCCAAAAAGCTTATAACCTATACCAAAAAGTTAAAGATTCCCTTTTCTCTCTACTTTTTGCACATCTTTTCGTAAAAAATTAAAAAATTACCTCAAACATGTAAGTTTTTTTACCTCATATTTTAGTCAAAAAACTAAAAATTACTAAAATAATCTGTTCCCAAACGAGACTTCATATCAAAATCGACCTACCAAGCTTAAATAGTCTCTCAAATTAACTTTACAGCAGTAAAAAATAAAAAATAAAAAATAAAAACTTTATAGCATTGTTTGCCAATAAATTCTTACGGTAATATTTGTCATGTCTCCTAGCGGCGGCTTTGGCATGTATTTTTTTTTTATTTTTTATTTTTTATTTTAGTCATAAAAAAAAAAAAAATTAATAAAATAAAATATTACATATAATTTATAATTATTTTATTTTTTTTTCATAAAATTTTTTTAAAAAAGAAGCATCCATATTAAAATAATTAAAGAGTCAAAAAAAAAAAAAAAAAAAAGAAGGGCTAACCTCGAAAAAGGCTTGGAAATGAGAATTTTTTTTGGGAGTCTTCTGCCTCTGGCCTATTTTGGAAAGATAATTATACTTAATTTTTTAGTAAAAGACTACTTATAAGCAGGTTATGAGCAGCTTTTTTTTGTGGAAGAGGAAGTTGATAATATTTTGAAAAACAGTTTATTACCAACTTGTCAAAATAGGCCTCTGTCGGTAGGGACCATGTTCCTCATTGATGTCTATTACTCGAAAAACCCTAATATGACTTCGGATCTTGGCATTGGTTTTTGTGTTGACTCGCCATTAACCTCACATAACTTGCTCAAACTCTCTGCAAATATGGCACAGTCTCTCTGTTTCTATTCAAATACTCGACTACACATCTGCATCCAAGGTAACTTCCAATCTCTGACTTCTCTTTGTAAACTTTGTCATTTATATGATCTGAATTTACTGTCTTTTTCATTTTATAATGATTGGCGATGACTCTTCTGCTGCTGCAAGCTTGACTGCGATTAAAAATGAGTTCATGCAATCAAAGAAAACAAAGATTTACTTCCTTTGTTGAGATATTATGCTAGTGAGGAAATGGATACAAAAAAATGTTGGTTGTCTCAAAATTTTCATGGTTATTTGCGTTCAAATTGGTTAACTTAAAGATGGTAATGAACCTGTAATTTCTTTTTGAAAACTCTGTTGTTTCGATGTGCTTCACTGTTCTTTAAAAAAAATTAATAATCTGAATTTAGTGTCTTTGTCAGCGATTAAAAATGAGTAAATGCACTAACAGAAATTAAGGGTTTTACTTTATTGGTTGAGATGTTGTACTAGTGAGAAAATGCTTACAAAAAATTGTTGGTTCTATCTAAAATTTCATGGTAATTCGTGTTTAAATTGGTTAACTTAAAAGAGAGTCAATGAACATGAAAGGATTAACTTCCAATCTTTGATTTCTCTTTGAAAACTCTGTTAATTTCTATGCTTTTAACTGTTCTTTAAAGAATCTTTCTTTTATTTATTATTATTATTATTATTATTATTTTTAATCAGCAACAAAAAGATTTCATTGAAAATGAAAATGAATTTACAAAGTCGAGGGTTCTTTAAAGAATCTGAATTAGTGTCTAGTTCATTTTGTAATTATTGGTGATTATGACTCTTCTGCAAGCGTGACTGCAAGTTGAAATGAGTAAATGCACTGAAAGAAAACAAGGGTTTTACTCTTTGGAGAAACAGCTCCGATTCGTAGCTCGAATTCGGAGGCTCGAATTTGGCTCGAATTCGGAGCAGAGGAAGAAGAGAAGAAGAAGAAGGAAGGAGGAGGAGGAGGAGGAGGAGGAGGGAGGAGGGAGGAGGAGGAGGAAGGAGGAGAAGGACTGGAGGGGGCCCAATTATTAGGGCTAGAGGCGGAGGAGGGGGGCGGAGGCACGATCGGGCGGAGGCGACGAGCTGCGACGGCGGGCGGAGGCGATGAACGAGCTGCGAGCTGCGACGAGGACGGCGAGCGGAGGCGGCGGAGGCTCCCTCTCTCCTCTTCTCCTCTGTTCTTCTCCTGGTTTCAACGAAGAAGAAGAAGAAAAGGAAGAAAAAGAAGAAAAAAAAAAAAAAAAAAGAATGGCAAAACGACGTCGTTTTGCCATTCGAGCCAAAATCGAGCCACGAGTTTCGAGCTACCAGGAATTTTTCTTGGAGAAATTACAATCCAGTTGATATTTTAAAAAATAATTATAAATTTTATAAATATTAATAATTATAATTTTTTTTTATAATTTTGTTATATATTATACCTGTTACCACTGAAAAGTAATATCCCCTTTACTCTTCTGGCTGAGATAGTACACTAGTGAGGAAAATGTGGACCAAGGGATTGTGGTGCTCCAATGGGGGCTTTGCCCAAGTCCTTTCGATAATCTGAACCGTTCATATTGTAAGATTTGTTTAGTAGATCGTCCATGCAAAAAATCAATTGATTGGACATCTATAGCTTCGTAACAAGAGCACATTTATTACCAGGATCTTGATAATTTTTTCAAAAGAATTAGAAACTGATCATGGGGTTACAGATTTTCAATTAGCTTGATTTTTTGCATGAATTATATAATCGACAAACCCAACAATATGAATGGTTCGAATTATCGAAAAAGACTAGGAAAAAACTCCACCGGTGCACCACAGCACCCTGCTGTGATACAGCAGGATTCCTGAATCAGAAAATGCATACAAAAATTTGTTGATTGTGTAAAAAATTTCATGGTTATTTGTGTTCAGATAATAAACATGAAAGGAAGAGTTAAGGTTGTGTTTGGATTTATGGATTTAAAATAAAATGATTTGGTACTATTCATTCAAGGAGAATAGCTCAAATTTAGATTTGATAATTTGAAAATGAAATTTAGGATTGAATTTGAGAGTGTTGTCATGATGAATTTGAAATGACAATATAAAATCAATTATTTGAAATCCTTCATGATAACTGTTCTAATTCTACCAGGGTCCAAGTAAAATACTTCTCTTCTATCTCTAATTTATCTCCCTTTAGCTTCTCAATTAACAGATAAATAACTGCTTAATCTCCTATAATTTTTTAATAAAATTCAAGCCTAAAATACCTTCAGTTGAAATCCATCCATCCAAACAGAGCCTAAAGGTTACATTCTAATAATTGAGAAATTTTCTGAAAAGTGAAAGTTCTTTTTAGTTCACTGCTTGATCACAATGTATCAGTTTATCATCTTGAAGCAGTACTGGATTTCCTCAGGTATCATACTAGTATTTCTCTGGTTATATATAGAATTGAACTACCTTTAGCATCTTCAGGTAAGGAGCAACAGCTTGGGTGTTTTACATTGACAAAACCAATCCATCTGAAGGTTTCATCAGGCTGTAGAGCACGAGCAAGGGCATCTCACGGTGCTGGCTCTAGTGCAATTCAAATTCCTCATCAGTGGTACAATTTAATAGCAGATCTTCCTGTTAAACCCCCTCCACCTTTGCATCCAAAGACATTTGAGCCAGTCAAACCTGAGGATTTGTCTCGTCTCTTTCCTGATGAGTTGATTAAGCAGGAGGCAAGTAATGACCAGTTCATTGATATCCCAGAAGAGGTTCTTGATGTTTACAGGCTTTGGCGCCCGACCCCACTGATAAGGTTTGTTATGCTTTCTTTTTGTGTCTTATTATTATCTTGTACTGTGGTTGGAAGAATTTTATAGTTGTTGGTCAAATGTAGAGCCAAGAGACTGGAGAAGCTGCTCGATACACCTGCTAGGATCTATTACAAGTACGAAGGTGTAAGCCCAGCTGGGTCACACAAACCCAACACAGCAATTCCACAGGTCTGGTACAATGCACAAGAAGGTGTCAAGAACATTGTGACAGAAACTGGAGCTGGCCAATGGGGGAGTTCACTGGCCTTTGCATGCAGCCTATTTGGTCTCAACTGTGAAGTAAGAAATGTTTATTAGTACTTGCTGTAAAACTGACAGTGAAATTAGATTTAGTTGGTTCAATTTGCTCCACTCTCCCCACGTTTTTTTTGCACATGTTAGTTTGTGTACACGTCTAGTTTAAATTAATGCTAAAATGATTGACATCCCTTGACCTCTTATTTTGGTTTTAGGTGTGGCAAGTCCGTGCATCTTTTGACCAGAAGCCATACCGTAAACTGATGATGCAAACCTGGGGTGCCAAGGTGCATCCTTCTCCTTCTACTGTTACCGAGTTTGGTCGGAGAATCCTTCAAATGGATCCAGCAAGTCCAGGCAGCTTAGGGATAGCTATTTCAGAAGCTGTGGAGGTTGCAGCTATGAATGCCGATACCAAGTATTGTTTGGGGAGTGTTCTCAACCATGTTTTGTTACATCAGACTGTTATAGGTGAGGAGTGTATTAAGCAGATGGAGGCTATAGGTGAGACTCCAGACGTGATCATCGGGTGTACAGGGGGTGGATCTAATTTTGCAGGGCTTAGTTTTCCATTTATTCGAGAGAAGCTCAAAGGGAAAATTGACCCTCTTATACGAGCAGTTGAACCTGCAGCTTGCCCTTCCCTAACAAAAGGCATCTATGCGTATGATTATGGTGATACAGCAGGGATGACTCCACTAATGAAAATGCATACACTTGGGCATGACTTCATACCAGACCCTATCCATGCCGGTTAAGTTTTTTTAGTTGCTGGAGCTTCTTTTTTCTTTTTCATTACTAGCCTCCCTCTTCTTGATCTAAGCATGTGTTCTATATTACAGGGGGTTTGCGTTACCATGGTATGGCACCATTGATTTCACACGTCTATGAATTGGGTTTCATGGAAGCCCTTTCAATCCCTCAGACTGAATGCTTTCAAGGTATCTGTTTTAGCATATCATTGAACTTGCACTTTGGGGCATGTTAAAGATAAGTTTGAGAGAGAACATGCTGTGAAGAAACGCTAAGATTTTACTTTTCATTGTTGCAGGAGCCATTCAATTTGCAAGGACCGAAGGGTTGATACCTGCACCAGAACCAACTCATGCCATAGCTGCCACCATTAGAGAAGCTCTCCATTGCAGGGAGACTGGGGAGTCTAAAGTTATTCTCATGGCAATGTGTGGACACGGACATTTTGACCTGCCAGCTTATGAGAAGTATTTGCAAGGAAGTATGGTTGATTTGGCTTTTGCAGAGGAGAAGATACAAGCATCGCTAGCCAATATTCCTCAAATTGTGCGTTGAAGTGAAGCCAATTGAATGAGGAGCTAGGTAGGATGACTTTGGAATAATGATCTCTGTTACATGCTTCAATAATATTTTTTTGGTTGATCTATCTGTGATCATGATCTAGGCATAAAGTCTTGAGTTGAATTATATTACAGTGTTAGATTTTTTTTGAACAAGGGGATCATTTAACACCGGAGAGAATTCAATTATGTTGTAATGTTGTCTTGATAGAACAAGTTGGGATGCAAGAAGCATCTTCTTGTAGGGTTGATTCCATTTATATTTAGGAAGAAGTGTACGAGTTTCATACCGTCAACAGGATGACCCTCCTTTATGCTAATTTATCTTTCTTATATATATATGGAATTTGATATTGTGTTTGTTGAAGTTCTTTTGCGCTAGTGTTAAGAGTTTTTAGAAATCTGTTTGGTTTTTTCTTTTGCTTGTATATTTGCTTTTTGTTCTCAGTTGCCATTTCTAAAGAACAAGTACTATTCAGTGTTGCAAAGTGAATTCCTAGGTAAACTCAATTTTCCCTTGAATGTGTTTTAACCCTCAAATTTTTATTTTTTAAAAAAATGATGAAATCAAAAAAATAGAATCTTATTTAGGCACTATTTGGGAAGCAAAGATTGGGTTGAAAATACCTAATAAACACATACAAACAAAAGTCCATCACAGGGCTTTGCAGGACTATGAAGACAAGTTGTCAAATGATGCTTTTGCCCCTATGATTCAATATCTGTTGCTTGCATTTTCATGAGACGGTATTGCCACGTCACCCTCTACTATGCTTGGAAATAACATCATTGTTGTAGGGACATTTTAGTCATTTTAGGCTAATAAAATAGTCAAATAGTCAAAAAAATCCAAAAAAATAATCTATTTTCAAACGGAGCCTTAATTAAATTCCAATTCAGCGTTTGGTATATTAAAATAATTTTTATAAAAGCAATGTAAATCTGAAATAGTTTTTTCAAAACTAAGGAAATCTTATTAGTGGGATTAGAATTTTGTTCTCATTGAATTGAGTTAGAGTAAATTGTTGCATATAAAATACATGTAAACATTATGTTTCTTATATGATATAATACATAATACAAAAAATAATAAATGTACAATGAATATATAATAATTAATGATTTGGTATTGAATATTTAATTAAATAAGCATATTATGTAATTGTTTTGACAATTTTATTACTTCAAAAAATTATATTAAATCTTGAATTGATCAAATCAAACATTAATTGAGTTTAAAAATAAATTTATTATTTTGTTGGTAATTAAATAATGAAATTAATAAATTAATGAGGATTGCACACAGGTAAATTATATTCTATTGTCCAGTATCACTTTATCTCATAAATTAAAAATTACGAACTAAATTGTTTGTAGGCAAAACTAGAACTTAATATAATGTATTTTTTTTCTTCAAAAATTTTAACCTTTTTTTTTATTACAAATAAAAGTACTTAATGAGATATTTTAATTGATGATTTTTTTTTCTTTAATAAAAATTTTCATACAAAAGTATAGTATTTTAAATTAAAAAAATTGGAATAAAATAAGTAATTTTTTATATGAATGGAATTTTAGATTAATTACATTAAGACACTCTCAATTATTATTGAATATCACTTTACTTCTTTATTCATGAACCATACATATTAACTCCTGAATTATGAAAATTATATAAATATATCATTTTTGAGGGTTGTACGAAAGGGATCTATACAAATAGAAATAATACAATTTTATAATTGAAAAGATTAAAATACACGAATTAATAAATGAAAGAGATATAATGATACTTATTAATAGTTAAGAGCAGTTCGTGTAAATAATCTTAAATTTTTTTATTTAATTTTAAGATGGAACCAAACCGACCCTAACCACTTAAGAACCACAAAGAATGCCAAACGAGTATTATCTTAAAAAGTAGAGTTCTTAAAAAATTTATCAAAAATTCTATCAAGAGACTCACACAATATAAGTCGATAAGTTTTTTTTATAATTTTTTAAAATTTCTAGCATTTTTTAATCTTAAAACCATCAAATCCTAACCTACAGTTTGTGGGGGTTACAAAATCCTAACCTAGATTTGGAACCAGCGTCTTGTTTCTCTCTCAGTTCGAAACGCTTGCTAGGGTTTATTTGGTTAGGGACGAAACTAGACCTCGTCTTCACTTTCCCTTCTCGTCTCCAATTTTTCAGAGTAAACCTCCGATCAGGTAACCATCCCTTTATTCTTCATCCAAATTGTTTATAAACCTAAAGATAGATCTGCTCTTGCATTTGTATTATTATTGTTTTGGCAACCCTTAATCCATCGTCAATCATTGGCCTATGGTTATTCAATTTTATTATTTTTTTAGTATTTTCGAATTATAATTTTTCAGTTCACGATACATTCACAAACGCGCATGCGCATATATATATATATATATATATATGTATGTAATTTAGTGGATTATGGTTGTTTTTCATTGATTTTTTGAGAACATATTTTCAGATTGTTGTCGACTGATAATTGAAGACTACAATGGAGCTTTCTTATGAGTGAAGAGATAAATTAAAATAGAAAAAGGAAAAAAGAAGAAAAGATATGGTTTTGATTGGATTGAAAAGAATTGTTATAACTTACACTATGGTTCTGATCTTTTGATTTTTTTGGTTTTTTGTTGATATTGAGACTCAGTTGTAGTCCTCCTTTATCTCTTTTGGGTACCCATTTTTTTTTTTTTTTTCCTTCATGATTTTGTTGTTGTTTAATTTTCTTATCCTATAATTCGGGACTACTCAAAAATTAAAAGAATTTGAGAGCTAAAGTTGAAACTTAAATTTTTGCAACTGATCGTGCTTCTGGTAACATGTCTTCTCTGTAGTCAAATACTAATTGATATATTCAATGCTCTCAGGTTGAAATTAGGAATTTAAAATGGGAAGCAAAGGTCGAATGCCACCTCCTCATCATTTAAGGCGCCCTCTTCCTGGTCCTGGCATGGTTCATCCTGATGCATTCAGTTCTGGAATAGGAATGCGCCCACCACCTGGTGCTTTCCCTCCTTTTGACATGTTTCCTCCTCCTGAAGTTATGGAACAGAAGCTTGCTGCCCAACACGTGGAGATGCAAAAACTTGCAACCGAAAACCAGAGGCTTGCAGCTACTCATGGTACATTGAGACAAGAACTCGCTGCTGCACAGCATGAGCTGCAGATATTGCATGCCCAGATAGGAGCTGTAAAGTCTGAGAGAGAACAGCAGATGAGGGGCCTTATGGATAAAATTGCAAGGATGGAAGCTGAACTTCAATCGGCAGAACCGGTTAAGTTGGAGCTGCAGCAAGCACGGGCAGATGCCCAGAGTTTATTGGTCGCGAGGCAGGAACTTATTTCTAAGGCACAACAATTGACTCAAGATCTTCAGAGGGCTCACTCTGATGCGCAGCAGATTCCTGCTATGATGTCAGAACTTGAGAGCCTCAGGCAGGAGTATCAACATTGCAGGTATTTTTTACCAGGTTGTTTATGCCGTGTTCTGGAGCAACTTAAGGGAAAATGACTTCTTATGAGTTTTGACGCTGAGTTAAATATCTCATTGGTATTTTTGGAAGTTATATGGCTATTTTCTTAGACTTACTATTGTAAAAGTTAAGTTGCAAATTGGAATGCCTTGACCCTTTATCATTTGGTCTGTGCAGGGTTACCTATGACTATGAGAAGAAATTATACAGTGAACATCTCGAGTCCCTTCAGGTGATGGAGAAGAATTACATGACCATGACCAGGGAGGTTGAAAAGCTTCGAGCAGAGTTAACAAATGCTAACATTGACAGACGAACTGGTAATTTTACTATTTTTTTAGCGTGCTTTGACTTTCAGGGTTCTTTTTTTCTTGTACTTGTGAATTTTAGATGGACACATATTTTGTTTATGTGCAGGTGGGCCTTATGCTGGCACTGGCTACAACGAGAATGAGGTTTCTGGGCATTACCCTGGAGGACAAAACACATATGAAGATGGCTATGGTGTTCCTCAGGTTTGAGATCTTCTTACTGGGAAAGTTTTATCTAGTTTTCATCTTCTATATAATGAAAACTATACTGGGAAAGTTTTAAAATCTAATTCAAAACTAGCAACCGAAATATTTTTTGAGGTGCTGATAGTAATCATGAACATGCTCTGTCCCACTTTTATTGCATCCTGGGCTTTGTTTATACTTGCTCTTTGTTAACTAAACCTGGACAATGATGCATGATAACATGTTTGTGGTGAAATATTTATACTTGTGTGTGTGTTTTTTTAAACTGAAGTACTAGCTATTCCGCTTATTTCTTGAATGCCTTTTTATAAAGTTGAACTTCAATGTTTCTGCATATTTCATTTCATAACCCTAGAAAGGCGAATGAGTTTGTTGTCGCCAAAGTTGCTATTCAACATTTTGTGACATGCATGTTGTTTTGATGAGTGTTTCGACATTCTAATCTTTCGTGAGAGTAAGTGAGCATATTATAATGTGAAAACTTGTTTTGATATTGAAGATACATCCAGTACTTCATAAAATTTTCACTGCAAGAAAAAATTGATTCGATGTACACTTGAAACTTATGTACCACTCTTTAAAATGAGAGCAAAGAACAGGGAACAAAGATGAAATTATATCTGATAAGACATCGGTTTGTGAAAGCAACGATTCCTAATAGTGGGGAACAGATAGCTGGCTCCTATCTGCTCCACACGTGAACTGAATTTTCACAGGATTTGTTGTCCTCGTTTGGCTGCTGAAAGATCTGTGGTTAGCTAATACGCATGGACAGTTATGCGGAGGAAGCGTGTCTTAATCTTAATTATCTTCTTCAATGTGCCTTAATTAAACAAGTTATTTGTATATGACGTATGGTGTTATTATGTTATATATTTTCATTATCTTTGAATAAGTTATTTATGTATGACATTGACTTATAATAAAGTTGTAAAAATATTAAATTTTAGCGTGTCCCAAGTGTGTCGTGTCTTGGTATTTTTTGAAAGTAGATGTGTCGGCATGTCCGTGTTGTGTCTGCTCTTTCGTCTCTTTTTCCCTGTTAAAATATCTAGCAACAAGTGGAGAACACTGAAAATCTAGATTTAGTTAGTTTGTGCTTACAGAAATTTGGTTACTGAGTCCTGACATTTTTCACAGTTTCTTGAGAGTGTATTATTTCTTTTATTTTTATCCCTATCAGGATTATTTTGGCGATGAACTAGAATTGAAACCTCAAAGAATTTTTGCATTTATTCATAACAGGGACGTGCCCCCCTCCCTGGCAGTGGAACTGCAGCTCCTGCTGGCGGTACTCCATCCCACACTGGTCCTCAATCTGGACCTAGTTCTGCAAGAGCTGGCTATGATGCACCCAAGGGGCCTGGCCATGATGCACAGAGAGGGCCCAATTATGATGCTCAAAGGGAGCTGGTTACGATGCACAGATAGGACTCAACTATGATGCACTGAGGGGACCCAACTATGATGCACAGAGAGGATATGGCTATGATGCACAGAGAGGAGGCGTCTATGACCCGCAGAGGGGAGCTGGCTATGATTCGCAGAGGGGAGCTGGCTATGATGCTCAGCTGGGATCTGGTTATGATGCTCAAAGAGGACTTGGTTATGATGGACAAAGGGGACCCGGAGGATATGAGGCACAACGTGGACCAGGATATGACATACAAAGAGGATCTGGTTATGATACAGGCAAAAGTGGTGGGTATGATGCACCACCTAGAGGTGCTGCTAACCCTCAAGGACAGGTGGCAGCTCCTAACAATGCGCCTTACGGGTCTACAACACCACCTAATCGTGCTGGGGGTGGTGGGTATGAGGCACCACCACGAGGAGGAAACAACCCTGCTCGTAGATGAGCTTGAGATTTTGGTCTCAGTATTGCTGTCATTTGACAAGTTCTTGCTTCTAGTTTCCATAACATTGCAGCTCCTGCTATTTTTTTATTTTTATTTTTATTTTTTATTTCCTTCCTCAAGCCATCATCCCGCTATACAGAAGCTCTGTTGAGTTTGTTTTAAGTACTATAAAGGTAGTGACAAGTACCAGAATGGAGCAGGATGTGGATTAAAGTAATTCATTGCTTAAAGCCGACTTTGTACGGATATTTGTACTCATCAATACCCACTGTTTTGCCCTTGTATGCCAGTGTTCTTGATGAGCAATTAGCCCACGCTTTCTCCAACTATCAGAATTTCCATCGACAAAAGTGGCATCTGAATGCCAGTGCATGTGTGGTTCCTCTGTTTCTTTTTGAGATGGCATTCGGGTTGAATGAATGGAGAGCATGGTTTAATTTGTTGTAGAAGCTAGAAAGAATTGTCACAAATTCTGTTTTGTATGTCTTGTTTGCCTGAATGGTTTGAATGGAAAACAGAAACTAGATCAGCAGCAGCCCAAGCTCCCAATGGTAGTCTAGTGCGTGTATACATGTCTACATCCAAAGACATTATTTGATGCTGGTTGATTAATCCGGTCGCCAGCTTCTACGTCTTGGAACATAGAAAAAAAGAACTTTTCAAGTTTGCACATGGTTGGTCTTTTTGAAGTGATAGATTATTGATGCCTCATTTTAGAATATGCTATTTTAGTAATTTTGTAACTCTTTACGAAAAAAATGTGAAAAAATAAAGATTATGATAGGACAATTTATAATGATTTTTTAATTAAAATATTTAGGCTAAGTTTGGCATATTTTAAAAAAGTTAAAAAGATAAAAAGTCACTATCTTATTTAAGTCACATCATCTTATTTAAGTCACATCACTTCTCTATCACATCTTTTCAAATCTAATTCATATTTCATAAAAAGTCAAAAAGTGTACTTATTTTTCAAATCTAATTCATATTTCATAAAAAGTCAAAAAGTACACTTATTTAGATCATTCCAGACAACCCATTGGTCTTAAAAAGAGGCCTAAATATATCCTATCTTTCTCAGAGGTAATTTGATTTCAGGGATGATTTTGAAGTTTTCATGGAGGAATCTAGATCAGAATCATAATTTTCATTAAGAAGAGAAATATATATATATATATATATATATTTGGCCTTGAAATTTCATTAAGAAAAAGGAAGAAGTTGGGTTTTCATTTATTTATAGTTTATATCTAGTTAAAAATTTAATTTTACATTCTTATGCGATTGTATTTTAAAACAGTTGAATTTTCAAATTAAAATAAATTAATTTTAATTTTTATTTGAAGCCAAAATCAATTTTTTATTTTATTTTATTTATAAAAAGTATTACCAAACAGGACCTGCATACGTAATTTTTACGGGCATTTAATTCGACCCGACTTGCAACCCGCTTGTGCGTGTGTATTAAGCTTTTACATTATTGTCGGCAACAATTCAAAAATTCAGTTTCCCGGCAAAAAGCTCCACAACGAAACGAAACCATGGAAGACGAATCACTTCCCCATCAATTCTACGACGATTCCGAAGGTTAATTTCTCTCTCTCTCTCTCTCTCTCTCTGTATGCACACACGAAACCCTCAATTTCTTCAATTATACTGGATTAATGCGACGATCTCAACTTTTCTAGGGTTTCATTCCCAAATCTTCTTAAACCTCTGTTGTTATATTCAGATTTATACATTTTTTTTTGTTGTTGTAATATTCATCTTACAGAGTTCGTAAATTTTCCCATTCGAGGCATGGAATCGGTTGTCGCCACCGTCAGCGGGTACCACGGCTCGGAGCGGTTCAAGCTCATCAAGCTGATATCCCAATCTGGTGCAAGCTACGTTGGAGCGATGAATCGGTCCACCACGCACTTGGTGGGTTTCAGTTTTTATGGAGTATTTGTTTCTAAAACCTGTAAATTTGTTGTCATGGAAGTTATTGGATCAGTTGTTTTTATAAAGTTTTTTTTTTTTTTTAATGATTAGGTGTGTTGGAAATTTGAAGGAAAGAAATATGGTCTTGCTAAGCAGTTCAATATGTTGATAGTTAACCATCGATGGGTTGAAGAATGCATAAAACAAGGACGGCGTGTTCCCGAGCAGCCTTATCTTTTGCAGAGGTACGGAGAATTATGGTATTCATTGATATGCTTTCAGTATACATTTATTATGTCGGTTTTATTGATTTGCATATGTGAGTAAAGAATAATCTTCTGCATTTACAAGCTATAATCAGACCCTTCGGAATGGATGCAAAAGAGGGAAAAGTAGATTTTGATTTTGTGTTTTTTTAGGTTCCCGCCAACACCAACTGTTAAAGAAACCTTGATTTAGCCAACTTCTTGCTTTCTGCTGAGTTGTGTTCTTGTTTTTGTTGACTCGAGGTCGAAGGATGAAATCTTTGCCTAAGATACAAATTTATCATTTTTTTCCTACAATTATTTCAGCAACCAAATGAAGAAGGATTTTAAAGCTAGCTGGTTACTTTTTATTTTTTATTTATTACAAAACAAATCCAAACTGCAGGACACATAATGGGTCCAAAGTCGATACAATCTTTATTGAGCCTTATTTATACTGGGACTTGATCAAAGCAAAGGGAAAATCAAATCAAGGGTGAGGTTGAATCCAGTCACTTTTCACCTTTCTTGATAATTAATTCCCAATGGAGTTCTAAGATTCAGGTACCTCAGAGCGTGGCATGAATTTTATGGTTGTCACTTCTTAGTGTCACTTCAGACCATATGTCAACAATTTTATGCTCCTCTATATAATGCTTATATTCTTTCTTCTCTGGAAATCTTGAAAAATAATGGAACCTTGAGGGAAGTGCATTAGGGGAACTTTTTCATTACTTCTTGAAACATATTTTAATCATTTGTTTCATTTGTTAGGGTACTAGTTTTTGCATTGCCGGAATACGCTTGACAAAGGCAGATGTAATGTAATCTATATAACTGAAAATGGTGACTGCTGTAATGCTTCAACTAGTAGCAAATATAAAATCTGGCATGTGCTGCTGAACATTTGTCTTTGTATGATAGAATAATGTTTGTATGTAAGAATACTAACCAGAGCCAAAAGTTTATAAAACTTGCCTTGTACCAGAGGCTGAATTTTCATTTGGTAAAATAGATTGATGTCTCTTTCTTTGGTAGCTTTTTCTTCACCTTTTTTTTTCCACTACTTTTAAACTTATAGATGTGGATAATGTGATCACTGCAACTGCGGAGATAATATTTTGATAACCTGGTTATTGCTTCTCACTTAGAGAATTATATGTTGTAACTGATGCTTAATTTGTATATTAACTAACATTTGTATTTCCATTCAAAGCTTAATATTTTGAGTTTTGATAATTTGCAGTGGCCAAGAAGTTGGGCCCTTACTCTTGGAAGTGCCACTTGTCACTGAGAAGGTGAGTCTCTTGCTTCCTTATCAATCAAATGCACACAATCACTATAAAGGACCTGCTATTGATATTGAACAAGGATTGTCTGGCCATCTCATTGGGACTCGTTCTCGCTTGTTAAGTGAGGTAACAATCCCTTTTTTTTTTTACTTCCGTTATGATTCCTTTCCTATATTATTTTTGCTGGTACTGTTAAAGAAGAATTCAGATGAGTGTTGTTTGACAACTATGAACATTAGATGCGTGTACTACATTAGAAATTCAAATGAGGACTTTTTAAAGTGTGTTATAATTGATAATGAACTATACATCTTACTTTTAGGCTGCAAAGCATTGGTTGCTTCATGATATGAGTATTACTGTTTAAACTTTGATATTGTTTGAAGTCTCTATTGTTTGGATGAAGCTTGTAATTTGTAATCAAGCACAAAGCTCCTCCTGTTTTTTTGTTTTGTAATGCGTCCTACACATCTCCATATCTTCATGCTGTGGGAACAACTAACTTATCTTAGTGTAGATCATAGAGACAGTGACATTTATTTGGCAATTATTAGGTGTATTATCAGTTTAATTATTGATTACAAAAGTTATCATGTTCCATGAAATCAATAATTTAAATTTGATGAAATATTATGGTTGTTCCATGCACGTGGGCATTTTTCTTCCCATCGAACTTGTGGAAAACTGGATATCGACACAAAGGAACAACATGATGGAGGATGGAATTATATCCTTTAACATCAAAGGTTGATGGCCTTGGATCTCATGGGAATGATATGTTTATCATAGGAATGCAATTTAACCATGCATATACTTGCTCCCCATTTAATTTAATTCATTGAATAATCTAATTGCTCTGAAAATAGTAGTAAGTTCTAAAATCACCATCTGAATTCCTTTGAAAATAGCAAGTTCTAAAATCACCATGAAATTAATAGACAACTTTCAAGATTCAATTAACCAAATTGTTTGAAGGGGAGATGTCTTCCCTGTAATTTTGGGGAGCTCAGGTAATCCTGCAGGTTGCAAACCATCTTAAAGGATATAGTGTAGATATTACTGTGTGTTGCTACCACTTGTTTGGTTGTTCATTGAACTGAGTTAATGCTTAATTTTTTCCTTCTTTGTTCTATTGAGGGTTTGATAGATGTCAAATTCCCAATGATCAACATTTTAGCTGCATTTTCATCCAAAACTCTGGCTATAAACTTAGGTTAAATGCTTCTGACCGACCACTTTAAATTTTCTGCTTTATTTGGTACTGATTAAGTTTTGTAGGACCTGACACTAATTGTTGAATCTTGATTTTTTTTAATCTTATTCTATTGCAGAATTTGTTTCCTGAGCTTGGTACAAGCAACAATAGCTCTCATAAATTAGATAAAAAAACAGTTAAGAAAAGTTTGAAGCATGGTTCTACTAGCAGCAGATGGTATGCGGAGCTTCCTCTATCTAGATTAATTGGAGTGGAGGTAATGGATAATTATTATTTTTTTCTGTAGTATTTTGGAGAAGGAAATGGTTGCCTTTGCTATGAAAATTGATGTGCTATTCATGTAGCTTCTATCCAGTTAGCTTCTCTTTCTGATATGCTGTTCATGTAGCTTCTGTCCAGTAGCTTTTGTTTCTAATATGCTGTTTCAAAAACTATAGTTGGCCTGTTACATAAAATGAATTTCAAGTTTTGACTTTACCCCATGTTTGATTTTTGGTAACTTTTGTCCTTGATTATTTAAGATGGTAGTTTTCTGTTTTATATATTCCTTTTTGATTCATTGTTCTTTTAGAAAGGTTAATTTTTGTTGTAAACTTGTTCATGACACATAATAAATTAGGACATAAACAAGGACATATATTTTTTAAATAGATGTTAACTGCATTATTAATATAAGACATGATAAAAAAATAATTTAGCAGAAAATATCACCTTACAGTTTTGTTTTGGCCCCTAAAACCTATTAATCTGTGCTGGTTGCAATCTTAGGTGAAATAAGTAATTAGCATTTGTTTTAGAGTCATATGCCTCTGCATATAGGCCATATATGGTGGAAAAGTTTTGCTTATGTCTTTGTTTTCTTTTGTCTATAGACTCTGTGGCTTACCACTTGGTGCTGTAATTTACTTGAAAATTTTCTTCTTCATTGTTCCTGGAATAGAATGAAGAACAAAGTTCTCCTTCCTCTACGCAATTGGTGAGACAGAAAAGAAGCACTACTTCAGCTGAACCTCCTCGCAAAGGGCGTAGGCTGGTGAAAAAGAATATTGTGGAGTTTGTTTCTTTGGATTCTGAGCAAGAGAGCAACCCAATTAGTGTTTTCCATCAATATAATGATCTTGCAACTCCATCTAGCCATTCAGATGACATGAGGGATAAGAAGAGATTGAGAATTAGGGGAACGTCTGATGACAGGTCAAATGACTCTGGGAGAAATAGAAATGACGGCTTGGAAGATTTGAATGATGTTCTTACTCCCAGTGACTTGAATTTACACAATAAGGATGCACCAGCTACCATGGAAAGAACTTTAAGGGATTCGTGCTCTAATGTCAACCAGAATTTAGAAGGGACTGAACATATAGTACGATTGCGTACATCAACAGATTTATCATGTGTTATATGTTGGACAGATTTCAGTTCAACTAGGGGTGTTTTGCCATGTGGACATCGGTTTTGTTTCTCATGCATCCAGAGCTGGGCTGACCTTATGGTATATTCTCTTCTTATTCACTTGTTTGCAGTTTTTAAATCTCTGGTTACAGATCTTTCATTTATATGTCCATTAGAAATTTCAGTCTCCTATGTTATATGTCCATTAGAAATTTCCCTAGGTAGCTGGGATAAGAGGGGTTGAATTAGTTGAGTTTGACAAATTTTAGCCAAGCAAGTTGCTATGTTAAATCATTAAAGGTGAAAGGCTTCAAATTTTGTATCATGTTGGACTTCAAAGAGGATATAGCTTTTGAGAAGACATGTTGACTAAATTCAATTTGACTTGAATATGCCCTGTGCTGTGCTATGGTTACATATTTTCATCTTTATTTTTAATGGAATTCAATTATTGTTTGATGATTTAGTGAAGTTACAATGAAAGGCAATTTGTTAATTTGAAGCAAAATTATCTGAGTGGTCATGAAGTCCTTGTAATTGCGTAGGAACTAACTTTAGCTTAACATACTAACAATTCCAATTGTAAACGGAAAAACCTTTTGACTAAACAGAAAAACAGCTCTACTTAAGCAATAGTAGCGAATCTACAGTAAACAGAAATGAAGAACAAACCTTTTCGTCCTTCCTTCTAAAATGATCACACTTGTTATTTCCTAGGGGAGGTGCATATTTCTGGCAACCACAGCCTGTCATTATCTAAGATTGCAATGCAAGTACTGCAATTTTAGGTTTTGACAATTGCTCTATTTTGACTCAATGAATGATTTCTCTATGCCTTTTTAATCTATCAAACTTACTTGGTATATTGTATCTCTATTTTGACTTCATACTTTTGTTTAGGATTCTTGAATCAATTCCTTTGGTCTTTGGTGATATGTGTGGCATGGCTTTTGTCAATGCATGTATTCTCTATGCCTTTTTAATCTATCCCATTTACTTGGTATTGATTTATGAAGGCTTCAAGGAGAAAGATTTCAACATGTCCTTTGTGCAAGGCCAGTTTTGTGAGCATCACAAAGGTTGCCGATGTCGCCTCTTCTGATCAGAAAATATACTCACAAACAATCCCATGTGACCCTTCAACAATGGATATTTTCATTCTTCCTGATGTTGAAACACCCAGTTTTGGACCCCAGGTAGGTGTCCATAATTATAGTTGGTAACCTTCTTTGTGTGTTATTCTTGAGAAATTCTTGTGATACCTTTCTTCCATCTCTCTGCTTGTCTTTGCTACAAGTTCATATGATTTTCCATTTCTTTTACTCAGAATCAGTAGCATTTTCATTTTACAATAATCTCTTTTTGAACATTTTTAGTTGTCCATTAGTTTGCAAACGAGTTTGGTCAACTGCAAAAATTGAATTCTTCTGAGCATAACTTTTACAAAATGTGATTTTCTTTCTGTTCAGGTTTGATAGTTTCCCTTGTTAATTCTTTATTTATTTATTTTTTGGGATTGTATAGCCCTCTGCATCACCAGTTTGTAGTGAATGCTGTTGTCGGGAACCTGAGGATCTTCTTGTTAGATGTCATATTTGCCAGATTCGTTGCATCCACTCCTACTGCCTGGACCCTCCTTTGCTGCCATGGACGTGCATTCACTGCAAAGATCTTCAAATGCTTTACCATCATATTCATTAGTATGCTTCTTCTAAAATTGATGTATTGTATATCAAAATGTAGAAACTATTCTTAACTCGGATTTCAGTTGCAATTCAAATGCTGGTGTATGGATATGGATCATACTATTGATCTATGAAATGTGTTACTGGAGACAGAATTTTCAGTTTAAGAGGGTTACTTGTGACCAATTTCTTTGTTCCTAAACTTTTTCTTTTTTTAATGCTCTTGTTCCTTAATTGTTTTTTTTTTTTCCTCTTTCTCTTTCTGGTGGCATTGCTGCAAACTTCCAACCTACTGTGATTTTGATTATAAGAATGGAACCAAATGGGCAGCTTCAAGGTCAGGTAAGGTTCTTTATGGGTTGGTGATATTGTCATGTGATACCACTATCATGCAAAATATTTACTCAAAATTTTGCTTTTAAGGACCACGACTGCGTTCATGGAGCAAAAATAGCAAATTTAGCAATAAATTGTGCTATGACTCTGAATTTTGTTGCAAGGCAGGGCTACCTTGCCAATCTTGTGACAACGTGGTTCTATTTATTGCAAAATATTCTAAGTTGAGAGCTGAATCTAAAAGCTTATTTTTTTCTATGTTAGGATAATCAATCATTTTGAACTTATTTACGTTATTTTTACTCGAACTTTAAGCAAAAACTATAATAATTAACCTGGCACATAAAATAATAATAATAAAAATAAAAATCATAAGCAATAGTCCAATTGAGATATTTAACTGAGCATACTTAGTTATGAGTCAGATCTCTTTTCTGGTTATAGATGTCCTTTCTTGCCCTTGATTTTTGGACAAATGTGAAAGTTGACAAAATCAATTGATAAATAGCAAAATTAGAGATATCCTCTTTTTCCTGTTTGCTCAAATGAGGTATTTACTATTTTTATTTTCAGTTTTGTGGGTAAAAACAGCCCTTACCTTTCTCAGCATAGCAAAAATACCTCCCAATATTGGTCAAACTAACTTGGGTAATTTCAGCTTCTTAATCAAACAACACTAATTTTTATGTTTCTTTACATCTTGCTCATCCATTTATGAAATGGATCTTAAACAACTCAGCCGCTATCTGCTCAAAATTGAAAATAAAGAAATAAAACAACCCACCCAATGTAATATTGCAAATTTGCAATATCTTTCTCACACCCTTTAGAGAAAAAACCACATTGTACTCATCATCATCATTATCATCATCATGTGCTGTGAAAGTAACAAAACAGCTATTGAAACACGATGGTGCGGTTTAGCCACATTGTGGTTGTGGTCTTGAACTTGCCATCTCTACTTTGGTCGATCCTCATCATCTTCTTGACCTTGTCTGTAATCACTCAAGCCCCTGAAGAATGCTATGCCGAAAGCCCGGTGGTAGGACTAGCCTATGGGATCTTCTTGTTTACCCTTTCAATGGTGGCCTTGATTGGTGCAATACGTGCCAACCGGTGCTTGCTGTCGATTTATGTGTGGATGTTGTTTGGTTGGATAGTCTTGCTTGTTTGCTTCTCAATTTTGTTTTTCATTTTGTCGAAGGTGAGCATTGAGAAGGCGACAAAGGATCATAGGGAGTATGATTTAAATGAGTATCCGGAATGGTTGAGGAGATTTGCCGTGGAAGGAGGGAGATGGGATGTTATCAAGAAATGTATGGTTAGAGGACAGACTTGTGAAAAGCTTCTTCTGGAAAAGGATCCGGGCGAAAATGGTGATTTACGGATTAAAGAATCACCTATTCTGGTACTGCTCTCTCTCTCTCTCTCAAAAAAAAAAAAAAACACACACACACACACACACAGAGCTGAAAACCTAGAAGATGAGACAGGTTTTGTTTATCTAAACATGGTGTTTATGTAGACTCCATGACAGAAAGAGTCTCATCTTCTGTTGTGAATTTACATTTGGTATATGCTCCATAGATAATTTTGTAAGGTTGTATTTGGATCATAAATTTGTGAAGTGAAAAGAAAAGAGGGGAAAGCAAATAAAGATCCAAACGCAACTCAAATGTTGAAACCGAAGGGAAACAAACACACCTAGTGTTTGATCTTTGATGGGAAATCATGCATGTTTAGGCATGTTTTGATTATTATGCACTTTAAAAAACTTAGAACTTCTTGTTTATGTGGGTTTCAAAATCAGCATTTTGGTATATCTTTCTTTTAAACATTAGAATTATAATAAAATTGCTGGATTTAGCCCTATTTGTGCCTACGTCAGTAAATTGAACCAAGGTATTCGAAATCTACATCCTTGAGCATGGGTAAAACTTATTTGAAATCAGCTCAAGATGACATTGTTTAAATCTTAGTATTGCATCAAACAAAACATTTACTTTGTTTTTGTTTTTTCTTTGATGCAGTATAGTTGTTGTCAGCCTCCTCTGTATTGTGGTTTTGTGAACATGAATGACACTCTTTGGGAGATCCCAAAAACAGGGCTTGCTTCCAAAGATTCAGACTGCTTTTTATGGGAAAACAATTTGGATCGAGTGTGCTATGACTGCAGCTCATGCAAAGCTGGCTATATCAGGGTCTTAAAGGAAGACTGGTCCACTGAAGCCTACTTTGACGCCATCATGGCTCTCTTTGTCGCCATCGTCCTCTCCATCGCCTTCTGTGCTTTCAGACAAGCTCCCATGAAAAACCACACTTCCAACAACAACAATACCTCTGCTTAAGATCTTTTCTTTTCTTTTCTTTCATAGGAATTTTTGCAGGTCGGCTCTCAACATTTAGGGGTCTAAAGCGAACACTCAACATGGGGCCCTACATTTCTTCATGTCACCCAAAAAAAAAAAAAAAAATTTTCAACTTAAAAAAATTATTACAAAAATTTTAAAGGATAAAATTTTGTATTATTGTTTATATCTAACCATTTATGCAAGAAAAAAAATACTATACAAAAATTTTGAACTAATATAAAATTAAAAAAAAAAAAAAAAAAAACTGAATGAATTATATCACTATATCACTTGAGCATTACAGTTCTTGCATTTTTACTCACAAAATTTGAACCAAGAGCTTGTAATTGTAATTCAATTAATTCTTTATACTTTCTTGGAAGTATGATTAAATAAACAATGTATTCCATTATTCAACAAATAACAATCAATTCAATTATAGAGATTTCAATTTTTAAGTAAAGCCAACAAACAATTGAAATAAAACTTGAAATGATATAAAATCTAAAGGCATTTAGAGAGAATATTAAGATTTAAAAAAGTTCAATCTCATAATGATGAATTAAGTTGGAGAGAAATTTGGTAAAGTAAAAATCAATTACTTTGGATCCTTTATTAATAAAATTGTGTTGTTTTGGGGTTTAATATGAAGTGCTAAATTTGGTTAGGTTTTGGTAAGTTGAAATCAAAGTAATCGGAAACCTCCACTTATAATTTTCTATCTATCTATCTATCTATGGGAAATTCTAAATTTACAATTCTCACCTAAAGAATAGATTTAGAGCGTAAAAGAGTGGTGGGCATAATCTTGAATGTGAAAATCCTATCTTAGTTAGGTGCAAATGAACTACATGCATGCCGAAGAATACATAATATATTTCGGAAAGGAAAGTAATTCGCAATTGGAATTTTTATATGTAAAATAATAAGTGTTTTTGTTTGAAATGAAAGGACAACAAAATATCACATCATTTTATAGAGTAAATTATTTAAAAATTTTGTTTGTTTTATATTACCCATTTGAAAAACTTACCTTCTAGAGTTCCTGTTTTATTTATTTATTTTAAATATAATTACTTTATTAAAATAAAAAGAAAGAAGAAAAAGCATACAATTCAAAGCTCAAGTGAGTTTAATTTCATCTCAAGTGTATTTTCTTTACTTTAAATAAATAAATAATTAATATATAAAGATTTATATTAGTTCATAAAAAATATTATCAACTGGGCCGGGCCAATTTGGGCTGAAGGACTGTTACCAAGTCCAACCCAATTAATGAACGTGTATAAGATGGGCTAAATTATCAATCCCAAGCAATAGAGATGCATTGGCCTGGGCTTCCAGGCCCAGCCTTATGTTGAGCGAGACTATATTCAGCCCTTGAAACTCGCATTTCAGTCCAAATCCAGCTAAGACACAGATCATAAAAGGGTATTGTTATATAAGTCCAAAAATTAGACCAAAATTTCAAACCTAATAATGTGGCAATCAATTAGAATATACACTTTCTCTCATATCTTCTCAATCATCGACTAATTATATCACTTTTATATCATTGAGTCTAGAAAATGGGTCTAGAAAGTAAGTTTATATATCATTTTCCATCATAAAAAGTGAATTAATAACTTTTAGATCTATACTTTAAAATTGTGTGTCCAATTTGAGAAATGTTTTTTACACCAAATTTTTGTGCACATGAACTTTTACATAAAGGTATGTGCACAGAAGTTCTCACCGAAATTCTGCGCATGTAGCACGACTGGTCCAACTTTGTTGCGGATGAATGTAACTTTTTCTTAAAAAGATTGAGATGCTCAAGAATGATAATGGGGATTGGGTGGATCAACCTGAACAACTTAAAGACTTGATCAATAATTATTTTATTAGTCTGTTTAACCAGGTTCCAAACTACTCTCTTGACCACTGGAGAAATCTGGTGGCTTGTAAGTTTAGTCATGAGGATAATATTGATCTTACTAAAGCCATTATTGATGAGGAGGTGTTGAGGTCTGTGAAGCATATTAGTGCCTTTAAAGCCCATGAAAGGGATGGTTTTCAGGTTATGTTCTATCATACTTTTTGGTATGTGATTGGTAAGTCTGTTTGTGAATATGTTAAAAACTGTTTTCATAACAACCAAATCCCTAGTGATGTTAACAAAACCTTAGTGGCTTTGATTCCTAAAATTGATAATCCTGAGAATGTGAAGCAATCTAGGCCTATTAGCCTGTGTAATGTCTCATACAAAATTATCTCCAAAATCATTGTTAGTAGGATCATGCCTTTTTTAAGCAAGATTGTGAGACCTAACCAAAGTAGTTTCATACCTAGTAGAAATACGAGTGATAATATTATTATTTCTCAACAAATCATACACTCTTTGAATCAAAAGAAAGGTAAAAAGGGTGGTATGATTTTAAAAATTGATTTGGAAAAAATTTATGATAATATTTCTTGGGATTTTTTAAAACAAACTCTTAAGGAATTTAATTTGGACACAAACTTTATTGAGCTTATCATGTGTTGTGTTACTACTGTCAACACTGCTATCATTTGGGAAGATGAACCCCTGAATGAGTTCAAACCTCTAAGAGGTTTAAGACAAGGGGATCTTCTATCTCCTTATCTGTTTGTGCATTGCCTTGAAAGACTATCAAATATGACCAGTTTTAAAGCAGAGGAAAAAAGTTGGAAATGTGTGGAGATTACTAGAGGTGGGCCAAGCCTTATTTATCTCTTTTTTGCTGATGATCTTATGCTATTTGGGTAGATAACTATGCCCACCTGTGAGACAATCATGGAGGTTATGGATAAGTTTTGTAGTATTTATGGGTTGAAAATTAACTCTCATAAGTCTAAGCTTTTTATCTCTCCACTACAAGAAAACACACCTTTGGTGATTAAATTTTTTGTCGCCAAAAGTCCTTTTTTAGTCGCCAAAAGTCGAATTTTCACTTTCCCCGACTAAATATTTTAGTCGCCAGTTTTGTCGCGAATACACGGTCGCGAATACCTTTGGCGACTCAAAAAGTGTTAGTCGGCAATATACAGGTCTTCAGCGACCAAAGAATTTGTCGCCAATAGTCAATTCCATTTTTGGAAATTATACATTTAGCGACTAAACTTTTAGTCGCCAATAGTGAATTTTTTTTTTATTTATACATTTGCCGACTATTTTTTTCGTCGCCAATAGTCAATCTTTTGGCGACCACAGAGTTTAGTTGCCAAAAAAAAAATTACCCTCTGTTGTTCCCAAGTTTCGAACCTGAGAACCTCCCACATTCCAAACATTTACTAGCACACTCTCCCACTATGCCACTACAACATCACATGAATATAAATGCAACATATATTATTTATATATTACTTTGACCGGTATTAATACAAAACTATATATATAAATATAATTATATATATTCAATATAATTTATGTAACAAATAAATTATTTAGTAAAAAAAAATTTAGATCACTTTTGGCGACTAAATCCATTATTTAGTCGCCAATTCTATAATTTTGGGCTACTAATTAATTTTCAGTCGCTAAAAAAATATGTTCCGCCTAAAAACGTTCCCTTTTGGCGACTAAACCTGTTTTTAGTCGCCAAAAACGTCCCCTTTTGGCTACTAAAGTGAATTTTAGTCGCCAATTGACTGTTTTTAGCTACTAATTTTTTTTTAGTAGCCAAAAAGCTTGACTTTCAGCGACCAAACTATTTTTAGTCGCCAAAACACGTAGAATCGACGACCAAACTGTTTTTTAGTCGCCAAAACCTATACTTTTGGCTACTAAATGTTTTTAGTTGCCAAAAACCTTAACCTTTGGCTACTAAAATTTTTTTAGTCGCTAAAACCCCTATATTCGGCGACTAAACTGACTTTTAGTCTCTAAAACCCTTATATTCGGCGACTACACTCTTTTAGTCGGCAAAAGTGACCAATTTTGGCGACTAATTCCATTTTAGTCGCCAATTCTACTACTTTCAGCGACGAAAAATCCAGTTTTAGTCGCCAAAATTTGCTTTTTGTTGTAGTGCTCCTAATGTTGATGAAAGCAGAGCTAGAGAACTTAGTACTAAATGTGCGATCCCACTTTCATCTGATTTGGGTGTGCCCTTTTTACATGGCAGAGTGACTAGAAGGTTGTTCAATGATATTTTGAACAAAATGCAAAAAAGATTGGCTGGGTGGAAAGCTAATACCTTATCCATGGTAGGTAGAGCTACACTTATAAAATTTGTGACTTCTGCTATTCCTTGTTACACCATGCAAACTATGCTCTTACCCAGAAATGTGTGTAATGGCATTAATAAATTGAACAGGAATTTTCTCTAGGGTAATACTATGGAGAAAAAGAAAGTCCATCTTGCTAATTAGGATGTGGCGTGCAATATGGAAAAATGGGGGTCTAGAGATCAAGAAAGCAAGGGATCAAAACCTGGCTTTGATCTCTAAATTGGGTTGGAACCTTATTAGTAACAAAGATGGTTTGTGGTGTGATGTTCTCCAGAAGAAATACTTAAATAAAGCCTCTCTCCATGACTGGAAGAGAGGAAGAAATGCTTCTCATTTATGGAAAGGTATTTTGAACACCAGGAATACATTGAGAAAAGCTGTGAAGTGGGAGGTGGGTGATGGTAAATCTATCAATGTTTGGGGAGATTGGTGGTGTGGAGATAGTTCCTTTGAGGAAACTATCTCAAATATTAATTTTCCTTATCAGGAGTGATCTCTCTGGGAGTGATAATATGAGAGAGCTTTTGGGGGAGGATGATAACTGGGATAAGGGTATTGTGTATAGCAAATTTCCACCCTAATTGGTTGCTCTAATTTTGAATTCTAACCCTCCAAGGAATCTGGACAAGGATATTCTTTGTGGAAGGGGTCTCTTAATAGGGGTTTTTTTTATCTCCTCTGTGTATGATTTTATTTTGAGGAGTAATGATAATGAAGAGAATTAAAATTGGTTGTGGAAGCTTAGATTACCGCAAAAACTTAAAGGTTTCTTGTGGATTGTGGTTCATGGAAAATTGCTTACTAATCAAATAAGAATGAAAAGAGGCTTAACAAATAATTCTCAATGCCCCAATTGCAATAGGGTTGAGGGCATCAGTTATTTGTTTAGAGAGTGTTATTAGGCCAAAGAAGTTTAGCTTACTATTTTTGGTAAACATTGGTACTTTGATATGAGGGGGAAACCTTGGATGGATTGGCTCATGAGTAATGTTAAAAACAAAAACCATTTCAATAAGGACCTCTCTTGGTATACTACTTTTATTGTTGCTTTGTGGAAAATTTGGAAAAACAGGAACGTGTTCTTGTTTGAAAGAAAAGTTATTAGATACTAAGAGAGTACCAAGTGCATTTTGGATTACTCTAGAGAAATCCATCTAGCTTTCCTTAACTTTGTACCAATTCCTAGACCAGCTTATCAACTAATCTCTTGGAAATTACCACATGCAGGCGGACTAAAACTTAACATAGATAAAAGTAGGAAAATAGTAGGAGATGGAGGTTTTGGAGGACTGATCAGGGATGATAGAGGTGCATGGTTATGTGGTTATTATGGAAGATTGCAACCAGGAACAAGCCTTGAAGCATAATTATGGGTACTGTACAAGGGACTAACAACCAATCTTCAAAAAGGACTAAATGATGTGATCATAGAGACATATGCAACCTAGGTAGTGCAATTGATAGTGGAAGAAATAAAGGATACATGCCCTTTCAAGAACCTGGTGGAAGATGCCAAAATACTACTAAGAGGATGCAATTGCACTGTTCAACATGTTTGGAAAGAAGGAAACCTCTGTGCTGATGCACAGGCCAAGCTTGGAGTAACACAACCAAAAGGCATGCTGGATGTGAATGAACCACGAACAAGATCAAAAGTTTGCTTGTCGCAAACATAATAGAAATGTCTCAGGAATGGACTTCGTCCCTTGTTTTTCCATTTCCGGTGTAACCAAAAAAATAGAATATAACTTTTTCTTTTTCTTGAGATCCATTATATTAAGTGACATCTACTGTTTTCAAAAAAATTAATTAGAAAGAAGAATTACGTTTGGGACAAAAATAACATACAGTAAATATACACACTTAGGGGTTGTTTGGGGTGTCATAAATAAGTGCACTTTTTGACTTTGGACTAAAAAGTTGAGGAAAAAAAGATGGTTGTTTGGGATAACTTTTTGACTTTTTATGAAAAAATGTATATTAAAAAATTGTATAAATTAGTGTATAGGAGAAGATTAGGATGGAATAGGCGGTACAGTGGGATGAATTCAGGACAGCGTGTGTAGAGTGTAGGCTGGGATATAATTCCCTACTTTTCGGGTATTGAATTGGGGTGCTGTTCGGCCCGTGGGGGCCCACCACGGGTCCCGTTTTGCTAATCAAAACCATTCAATGTGTAAAACTCGTCGAGTACTATATGTTTGTAAAAAATCACGTTGATCGGATATCGATAGCTATCTGATCGAATTAGTTTTTTTTTCAACCGTTAACTATAACACCATCCATTTTATAAATTTTAACTGATTTGATCATATAGCTACCGATATCTGATCAATGTGATTTTTTACAGGCATATAGTACTCGACGAGTTCTACACATTGAAAGGTTCAGATTATTAAAATGGGACCCGTGATGGGCCCCCACAGGCTAAACACCACCGTGTTATTTGTGTACCTAAATAAGTGCAATTTTTCCAAAACGTCAGCTCCGCCTATGAGACGTCAGAGTTGTCTGAAATTTAATTTTGTGTAAAATTAATTTTTTAATATTTTTTTTTGGTGAATAGTGATAATTTTTTAACTTTTTGACTTTTTGTATTTTTTAAGACATGCCAAACTAGGCCTTACATTCATAGTAGTTGTTTAAAATTCAAGTTATTGACTAAAAAAACTTATTTTGTTAAAAGAAGCTTTACCACATTTGGCAAACTCATTTTTTGTAGAAGAAAGTTCACTACAGCTAATTTAAAAAAATATTAGAAAAATCAAAAAAATGTAAAAATATTTCAAACAAATAAAATTTTTAACATTTTAAGCAATAAATTTGCTTAAAAACAAAAAAAAAAATGTAACTCCTAAAAGGACTTCAAGGTTTTCCATCTTTATTTTTGTCCAACTCATTGCACTAAAATGGGACTGGGTTTCCTTCCGATCCCGGATTGGATTGGAGGGTTGTTGGGCTCATGGGGGTCCACTACGGATCCCGTTTCGATAATCCGAACCGTTCAATGTGTAGAACTCGTTGGGTACTATATGCCTATAAAAAATCACGTTAATCGGATATTGATAAACACTTGATTGGAATCTCTATTTAAGGCTACTCTCCAGTTGGGTTTTTGATTTCGAGGGTGTTGTTAGGTCTTCGTGAGCCCACAACGAAACTCAAATCGATAATTCGAACTGTCACTATGTAAGACTCGTTGAGTATTTCATCATTGCAAAAAATTACGTTGATCGGATATCGATAAACACTTGATTAGATCACATTTATGTTTTAAAAAATCATATTTACTATTGACACAAATGTAATCTGATCAAATGGATATCGATATACTATCAATGTCATTTTTATAAAGATAAAATACTCGACGAGTATTATATATTGAACGATTCGAATTATCGATACAAGTTCCGTGGTAAGTTCACGAAAGCTCAATAGCACTCCAGTTTAATTTGAACTGGAGATTAAAAAAAAAAAAGAAAGGCCAAGCGAGTGTGCAAACAAATTCCACGTCACCACCAACAGTGGATTCCAAAGAGGTCTATCCTCAGCCTCTCATGTATCTCTTTTCTACTTTGTCTTGCATTTCATTTTCGACGCTGACAATAAAAAGACACAAATTGTATAAGCTTTTTCATGCTTTACTTACTTCTTTGGCCCATCTTTTCTTTGTCCTCTTCTAGGCAGAGAATATTATTAGTTCAAAATTTTTTTTTTCTTTTCTTTCTAAAAAGATTCATTTTCCTTTTTATTTTTATCATAAGATAGTCGGGGCTTCACTACAACTAATTATTATGTAATTTTTCGTTTCATGCGTATCAAATAGCTATTAGACATAAATCTTAGAATGACTTAAAAGCATAATGTAAAATAAAAGAAATTATTTAGGCTGTGTTTGGCAAGTTGGGTTCAGGCTAAATTACTCACTAAATGACAAAAGTGGCTAGTTTAGCCACATCCGGACAAAAGCATGACAGGAGCATGGCTGCAACAATTTCACAGGTAAATTTACCATACTACCCCCACATGAAAGAGGGGGGGCGTCAGCCCACATAAAGTAAAAAAAAAAAAATTCAAATCAGGCTTTTTACTAGGAAAAACAAAGAAAGTTGAAAAAAAATTAAAAATATTTTTTTTTGTTTTTGTTAAAATATTTTATGAAAATAAATTTAAACTATATTTTATAAAAATATTTTTAAATAAAAATTTTTTTTGTTATGTATTTGGTTATCATTTGAGTGTAGAGTTGTGAAAGTAGTATGAAATTTCGAGTTATGTTTTGGTTATGAGTTAACTCAATAATTTATTAATTGAGTTTCATTTTATGTGTTTGGTTACGACTTGAGTGTAGAGTTGTTTTTAAATTTAAAATATTAACATTTTAAATTATTTAAAATTTTTGAATATTTAAATTATTTAAATTTTGCTGTTAAAATAATTTTTTGAATATTTAAATTGATTAAATTTTTACAATTGAAATATTTTTTGAATATTTAATTTAAATTTTTGCGTATTAAATTTTTAGATTATTTACATTATTTACAAATAAATAAAACAAATGAAAATCCATTTTTGAAATATAAAAACAAATTAATGTGGGTTACTAAAAAAATGTCAAAATCGTAAATTAAAAAAAAAATAACGACAAAAATATGCCTCATTGAAATTTTTTTTTAAAAAAAAAACATGAAAACATAAATTACCATTCGCCACGTAATTAAATAAGGCAATAAAAATAAAAATAAATAAGGCAAAAAATAAATAATTAATGTATAAAAAAATAAATAAAAATAAATATGGCAAAAAAATAAATAAATAATGCAAAATCCAATAAAAATAAATAAGACAATTTGTGCAAAAAATATCATTATGTTATTGTATACCAATAAAAATAAATAAGGCAAAAAAAGTAAATTAAAGAACAATAACTAATTAATGTATAAAAAAAATGACAAAAACAGAAATTTAAAAAAAATAATAATAAAATAAAGCAAAATACGCCAAATACAAACCCAAAATAAAAAAAAAAAGAAGAAATATTTTACCAAAATATGCCAAAATAAAAGCCAAAATTAAAAAATAAAAAATGATCCAATTTAAGCAAAATACGCCAAATCCAAACCAAAAAAAAAAAAAAAAAGTTAGCAAAAAACGCAACATCCAAACCGAAAATAAGAAAAAAAATTAAAAAAACCAACAATTTCGGACCTTTTCGGAAGCTGACGTGGACTTTGCAAAACTATTTGAATTACAGATATATGTGGCTCAAGGTAGGGGTGAGCAGCGGATTTATCGATCCGCCAAAACCGACCGAACCGAACCGATCCGCCGCATTTTGGACGGATGCGTGATGACGAGCGGATGGTTGCAGATTGATTTTCTCCAATCCGCCAATTTGGCGGACGGATGACGGATTTGAGATTTCTTTGGCCGCAACCGAACCGCCAAACCGCCAAATCGCGAGCACCACTAGTAATTTATAAGACTTTGTGTTTTCAATTTGTTTAAATCTTATGTTTGTGTTTTCAATTGAAAAAGAGTTTAAATATTCTGTTGGAAAAAAGTTTTCAGCTTGAATATATTTTTGAATTGAAAAAAATAAACGCATTATTTATCTATATTTTTTGATTTTTTAAATCTAACTCTAAAAATAATAAATAGAAAATATGATATATGCTGGTTGGTTTTTGTTTTCAAAAACATATATAGATGTAACAATACAGAGACATACAATCTCTACTACTGCTCTGTTCATGGTTTTGGTGGTTTGAATTGTTATTATATTTTAAGAACCACAGATTGTAATACTTTATGTGGATGAATCATGGTGTGATTGTAATATGTGGATGAGGCATGCAGTGATTGTGATATTCTAAAAATTTAAATTTTCTTTCTTTAGATAAGGCGTATTGTAATACTTTTTTAAGTCATTGACTGTAATACTTTTTTTTTTCTTTTTTTTTTTTTCTTTTTTTTTTTGAGAAAGTGCACAAATTGAATTATGTTGAAAATTTATAAAATTTTAAACCACCAAACCGATTCGCATCCATCCGCCAAACCACCAATCCGCTCAATCCACATCCGCCGGATTGGCGGACGGATGTGGATTGATTTTCTCCAATCCGCCAATCTGGCGGACGGATGGCGGATTGGAGGTTCCGTAGCCGCAACCGACCCGCGCCCACCCCTAGCTCAAGGGCAATCAAGGGCACTTTGGTAAATTAATAGGAAGACACCTCACCAAAAAGTCAAAAAGCCAAAAAAATTAAAAAGTCCTTCCAAAATCAGGCTTTTTAGCCTCAGGCTAAAATAGCTAAAAAGTTAAAAAGCCAAAAAGCCAACCGGAGGCTTAATAAACTTGACCAATATTTTACGTACTCTTACAATTAATACATGATAACTTTTATTTAAGGGTTGGTTTGGAATGTTCTAAAAAAGTGTATTTTTTAACTTATTAGCTTATATGGATTGGATTTGGGTTAGGTTTAATGTGATATGTTAGAGAGGTGATGTGATTTAAATAAGATGATGTGACTTAAATAAGATAGTGACTTTTTGTATTATTTAATTTATGCTAAACCAACCCTAAATAAGACTTGAGGTCTATTTAACAAGAGAGAGAGAGAGAGAGTCCGAGGACATTGTTCCACCCCTTTTAAGAGATATGAGGGTCGTGATTGTTTGATAATTTTAAATTCCGCTGCTTAATTAGGATAAAAAAAACAAAACAACTAGTTCACTAGCCTCAAATGATCAGTTGACAAATTGCTGAAGGAACTGGAATGACATATTTGATAGATTCTGTTATTGCATATATCACTAATCAAACACAAACACAAATTAATAGTCATATAGATATTCTTTATATGCAATTAAAAAGTATATGCATCCCTTTTTTCTAATGCTTCTATATTATCTCTTCTACTTCTACAGTGGCCATATCTCTGGTAAAATATACACCATATGTTCTTGATATAGTACTCTGAGAGAGAGAAAGAGAGAGTAGTGACAACTAAAAGGATAAAACTCTTTATCAACTAAGGAACACCATGCATATGGTGGACGTCGTAGGAGAGAAGAGCAGTATCGTTTCACAAATTTTTATTTGTTTATTCAGAAAGCATAAGTTCTGCTCTTAGGAGAGTCAGCAATTTTGAGAGTTTCTTCGACGAGCTTGCGAGCCTTCCTGCTCCTAATCTCCACTCTCATGCTCTCGCTCTTCTCGATCTTGTCATAATCTGGTTTCTTCAATTTCAGAGACCTCAGTTTTGACTTGAGGTTCACGACCAACCTTTCCAAACTCATCATCACCATATCTATATACCTAATCAAACCTGTCATAAGAATACAACAAATCAAACTCACCATAGTTAGTTTATTGGATAACTGGGAACTAAAAAAAAAAAAGGAAGAAAAATAAGAAGAGAGAAAGTAAGAGAAACCTGAGGATTGTGAAGAAGAGAAATGGGTTTTTGGGTATAGAAAAAGAATACGCAAAGGGATGGTTTGACAAAAGGAGTGTGAGAGAGAGAGAGAGAGAGAACAAAGTGAGGGAGATGATATTAATGAGTAACGGTTGGATGTCACAATGCAGGTTTTAAGAGCTAAAGGGTTCTGGCAGACCACGCAATTATTGAGAGACTTTTATTGAGAGAGAGAGAGAGAGAGCAGACAGCTAAAAAGACCTTCTGACTTCTGTTAGAAAATTCCTTATATATAGCACCAATAATCTTTTAGAGTTTTTTTTTTTTTTAAATTTTTTAAAGTGGTGTATTGTGTGGTTGAAATTTAATACTAAAAAAGTATTGTGTGGTTGAAATTTAATACTAAAAAATTGATATGATTTATCATTAAATCTCAATCATACAATACACTACTTTAAGAAATTTTAGAAAAAAAAAACTTTAGAGAATCCTTGCTCTATATATAGTGGGAGCAGTCATGCTGTAGAGCTCTAATTAGAGCTGTTACAGTGCAGCTCTAATGAGCTGTCCACCCATTAAAAAAAAAAAAAATGAAGTAAAAGACAAAAAATGAAGAAGAAAAAGACAAATTACTGCTCTATTAGAGGTCTATTTTTAGAGGTCTAAATCATTTTTGATAGTGGGACAGGGTGATACTCACATAGAAAATTATATATATTTTTTTTGTTTGTATAGAACTACTCACATAGAAAATTATATATTTTTTGTTTTATTTATTTATTTAATCTCTTATTTGTATTCCACAACATATTTTATGTTATATGTATATAGAATTCACTATAAAATTTAATTTTGAATTTTTAAAAATTACTTTCATTTGTGTTTTCAAACTTTTTTATTGTTTTGTTTTTGAAAATATAAAAAATAAAAACGGAGATAACGAAAACATAACTAAACAGGTTATACTAGAAATTGATTCACAAATAAAAATTTTAGACATATAAAACTCATTCATGCTGTGGCAACGATATTTTTATAATTATGAATTATAATAATTGTTTTTGTTTGAAATAATAAGGTTATTATAAAGGCTACATCATCATTCCGTTTGAATTTTTTATACAAAAATTTTGTTCATACCTTCTAATTTTTTTTTGGATATATGTGTTCTTTACACACCCTATCGTATATTTATTGTATAAAGGTGAATCCACGTGTCCGTATATAATTGGTTTTTTCTTCTCTCTACTTTTGATATGTGGTTCTCAATTTTTATTCAGCTATGAGAGAAAAAAACAAAAGAAACAAACAAATGAGGTCAAGCAATTTGGTTTTGGATTTTGCTTGTTGCCTTTTTTCAGTTTTTGTTACTTTTGGCTGCAACCACTAACAGAGAATTCTAGTGTATCATGTCGAGAATACTCTTGCACTGGTCATTTTCGTCTTTCACTTTTCGGGCTATGGTATAATACTGATGGTATATACCATTTTGTCATTTAAATTAATATTGATTTTTGTGTGGACCAATCTTTTTCTATATTGATTATGAAGGATATTGATGTTTCATAGTGGACCAATGTGACAAAGTAAATTATCAAATTAAAGTAAATTACGTTTCATTGTTTACAATCCATTGTAGATTAGTAGTTGTGTGTGGACAAAAAAATTGGGCTTTAGGTTTTGTTTAGAAACATTACTTTTTACTTTAAAAGTCAAAAATCATGAAAAAAATTAAAAAGTCAATAATCTATATTAAAAAGTTAAAATTTTTTTTTTTCTTTTCTTTCTACTTTTTGCATATCTTTTCGTAAAAAATTAAAAAGTTATCCCAAAAATATAAGTTTTTTTTTTTTTTTTTTGCATCATATTTTAACCAAAAAATAAAAAAATTACTAAAAAAAATATATTCTCAAACAAGGCCTTAGTGTTGATAAAGAAATCAATGAATAGACAAATGATGTGTCATGAATTTGTAAAGCAATGATGTTATAAATTTAGAATTTATCTGAATTTTTTTTAATATATGATTCAATTATTTGATCGCTCGAGTGAAGAAACAGATTATCCAGTACTTTTGCAGAGAGTCTGAACTTCTAGGAAGAAAGTTTTATCACTCGAGCGGTGAAAGTTGCGCTCGAGCGATCAAATTATATGTTTCGCACTGCCTTTAGTCACACTGTTCGAGCGGTCTACGCGATCCTGTTTTCTATAAAGTACGCTGTTCGCTGTTTCTAAGTTTTGAGCCATCTGGATAGAGAGGAACAAGATACAAAGTATTTTATATTAAAGAATGCTTTTTGAGTGTTTTCTTGATGATTTAAAAGTGATTAATGGATCCGTGAACTTCATATTAACATCATCAAGGGTTTGTTTGTTTTCGTTTATTCACAAAAGAGAGAGTTGTTCTTCAGTGGATTCTGTGGAACTTGGGCCTGAAGCTTTGGTGGATTCCGGAGTAGTTCATCATCGTAGATTTGGCATCATCGTTGTGAATTCAACGTTGAGCAAGACAATTCCGAGGTGAAGACGGTGGTGGAAGATCACATTGGTATTGGTTCAATTTGGTCGTTGATTTGCTTGATAATTGAGAATATACTTGTATATTTTTTTTTTATCTTCTCAGTGGATTGTTTTGTGACTTTGACCCGTGATTTTTTTTATCACAATTGGAGGCGCTCCAATTGTGATTTTTTCACATTAAATTGTTGTGTCAATTTGTCTTTGATTGTTTGATTGGGATTGTTATTTACTAGTTAACATTGATACATAATCACAAATCAATATTTCAAAAAATTTTAAAATTTTCATATAGAATATAGATACTTTCATGCGAAATAATTAATTAAGCCTTCGTTTGGCATAAGCTAAAATGAGGTTTTTTCAGTTAAAATAGTCACAAAAAGACAAAATAGGCTTTTTAGCCCAATAAGACAAGATGTCATATCCAAATCATAATCATTTCATTTTTTCTATCACAAATGTCAAAAAAGCCAAAAAGCCTATTCTAAACGAGACTTTTAACCCCAGACTAAAATTGTCAAAAAACCAAAAAATTAAAAAGCCAACCCACACTCCAAACGAACCCCAAGATTGTTAGCATCTGCTTATCTAATGGTAATAAGTTTTGTCCAAACTGTTAGGCCATGTTTGATTGGGGGTTTGGGAGGGTGGATTGGATTACCAATCTGTGGGACCCACCAAACCCTTGTTTGGATGCAACAAAATGTCATAGGATTAGTAGTGTAGAGGGCTTAGTAATCCCCCTCTGTAGGGGGATTAACTTGGGTGAATTTTAGGTGAGATTAAGAAAATAGTGAGGGAATTGAGTTTATTTTATATAAAAAATTTATTTTTTTAAATTTTTTTTTCAAGTGCACCTATTTGTTTTAATATTTGATTTAGTTTATTTTAATATAGAAATAATTTATTTATTTATTTTATATAAAAATAATTTAATAATCCATTCATTAATTATCTCCCACACTATTATCAAAACAAATATACTTTTATTTGATCTCCTCACTAATAATTCACACATTAATAATCTTTTCATTAGCAATTCTCTCACTAATAATCTCATCCAACCTAATCCACCAAACAAACGTGGCCTTAGGGTTCGCCTAAATTATCAAGTTTAAGCATTCAAACGGATTTGCTTGATAAATTTGGCAAACCGAATTGGCCTAACATTGCATCCAAATGGAGCGACAATACATCCGAGCAGAGTATCCTAAAAGGGCAATCAAAAATGACGGGTAGCTCGAAAGGTTTGGCTCGATTTTTGGCTCGACAGCCCAAAACGACGTCGTTTTGGGCTGTCTTTTTTTTTTTTTTTTTCTTTTCTTTTTGTTCTTTATTTCTTTCCTTTTCATTCTTCCCCCTCCATTCTTTCGAACACAGAGACGGAGAGGGAAGAGAAGAGTTTGTTTGGAAATTTGTTTGATCAACACAAATGTTTGATTCGATTAGATCAAACACAAAAAATCAACACAAATTTGTGTTTGATCAATCTAGTACCGAATCGGTTGAAGCAAGAGAGAAGATCGAAGGTGATGGATGGATTCAAGATGGATCTAAAGGGGAAAAAAATTTGATCGCCTCTGTTTTTTTTTCTCTACTTCTTCTTCTTTTTTTTTTTTTTTCCTCTTGTTTATCTGGATTCAAGATGAAGGGGAAAAATCACCTTTGTTGCTGATGAAAAAATGAATAGGTGAATAGGTGTTGCAGATCAAATATTTTGATCAAAATATTTGTTGCAGATCAAAAAATATTCTGGATTCACCTTTTTAATCAAGGGAAAGAAAAAACAAATGATTTTGATTTTTTTAATTTTGATTTTGATCCAGATCTAAAGATGATTTTGATCTAAAGGTGAATAGGTGAATAAATGTTTGTTGATGATGATTTTGATCTCTTTTTCTTTTTCCTTGGGTCTGAGGAGAGAGAGAGAGAGAGAGAGAGAGAGAGAGAGAGAGAGAGAGGGGAGCTGTGTGAAGAAGAAAGGAGGGATAGAGAGGATTTGGAGGCTGCAAATGCTTGGCGGAAGAAAGGAGGAAGAAGGGATCTGATCTGAGTCTGCAGATTTTGATAACAGCTTCAAATCTGACGAAACGATTTTTTCTTCAAAATCTTCGTCTTCAAAAAGAAAAAATCTTCAAGCTTCAGATTTTGATAAAAAAAAAATCTGATTTTGATAAAAAAAATTTGAGTCTTCAAAAAGAATTTTTTTTCTTCAAGCTTCAGATCTTTAAAAAAAAATTTCTTTTAACAAATTTTTTTTTTCAAGCTTTTAGATCTTTAAAGCTGGTATTAGATTGATCATCAAATTTTTGTTTTTCAGATTTCCGATTTCCGATTGATCAGATTGATAAATTTGAAAATTTGTGTTAAATCCGAAAGAACAGAGTTGACAAATTTTTCCGATTGGGAATTTCCGAAAGAACAGAGTTGACAAATTTGTGTTCAGATTGATCATCAAAAATCGGAATTTTTTTTTTCAAGCTTCAGATCGTTAAAGCTGGTATTAAATCTGAAAAGGAAATTTGTGTTTCAAGCTTCAGATCTTTAAAGCTTCAGATCATCTCTCTCTCTCTCTCCCCTCCCCTTCTCTCCCCTCCTCTTTCTTCTTTCTTCTTCGTCTGTTTCAGACCAGAGAGAGAAAAAAAAAAAAAAAAAAAAAATCAAAACGACGTCGTTTTGACGTCGAGCCATTCGAGCCGCTCCGATTTCGAGCTACGAATCGGAACTGGAGAGCAATACTGCATTCGAGCATAGCGTTAACAGTGGCCAAATAGAAAATGAGCTATATGTTCACGTTAGGATCCATATAATTTTGACTTTGTGATGTTGATTTATGTATTTTTAATCTTTATCAATAAAATCTTTTGTTCACCAAATTTTTTTTTGAGAAATGAAAAATCTCCCTAAAAATAATCCCCCTAATCCCCTTAATTTCTTTTTTTGGAAACTATTTTCTTTTTTTTCTTTTTTTTTATACTTAAAATGGAAAAACGGGGGATTCGAGGGCCCCGGATTCGAGGGCCGAATCACCCCCGTTTTTTTTTAGCTCTGACAAATTGTATCAACTATCCTACTTTCTCTCTCTAACCCAAATTTTGATTTTTTAAAATTGTTGTTTTCAATTACACTCAAAGTCACAATCCCCACAAACATACCAGAGAGAAACCGGACCATTTCCTTTCATATATTGTGCAAGTAGAGCATTTTGAAAGTCAAGTGAGCCTTTCCGTTGTACCAAAAAAAAAGAAAAAAGAAAAAGAAGTCAAGTGAGACCGTCTCCATTTATTATTGTGCAAGTGGTTGTGAGAGAAATCAAACCTTTAATATTTGGTTATGGCTTATAATTACGTTGGTTATTATGTTATTTTAATTAAGGTTGGGTATAGAATTATTTAATCTGCGAAAATCATCTATTCCGAACCGTCTGTGCCTATTTGGATGATTTTGCAAAATTGTTAGGGTCGGATGCAGTTTTAGGATTTTCCTATTTTGCGGGTTGCGGATAGGTCGCAAGTTTTATCAGCACCTGCACTCACCTGCCCGCATCTATATACAATTTTATTTTATTTTATTTTAAATCTAGATTATCAAATTTTCTTGTAAATTTTGTAAGTGTGTAACCCTAATATTCTCTTTTTTCACTCATTTTAATCTGATTATCAAACCTGTAGATTCCAACATTATAACATTATAATAATATCATTTCACACACTGTTTTATTTGAAATACTTATTATTCAATTGAAATTTTTTTCAATTTTTTGCAAATTAGTTATGTGATTTTTTTTTTCTATGTTAGTTTTTATTTAATTTTCATTTTAATTTTTTGTAATCCAGTTTTAATGGAAGATAGTGTTGAATCTTCCGCAGTAAAAAATATTTAAAAAATGAAAAAAAAAGCAATTTTTTTATAAAAAAAAAAAAAAAACTCAACCCGCAAACCGCTCGCACATTCGCAAACCTTATCTGTACAAGCCGCAACCCGTATTGCGAACGGTTGTGGATTCAATTTTTCCTAAACCGTAGACATGCGGGAGGATCTAAATTGCAAATCAAATTGTCAAAAATCGATCCGCGAGTATCCCTAATTTTAATTATAATTGAAGAGTTTTTAAATTATATTTTATGTAGTATTTGGTTATAACTTTTAAAAAAAATTATAACTCTTATAAAATTGTGTTATGATATTTGTGAGATGCCATAATTTGCGTAGGGTGCTCACGGTTTGGTTATGATTATCGAAATAATTTCTGACCTTTTTAGTATTATTAATATAAATATTTAACGAAACACTTCTTTTTTATTACACTAAAGACGACTTTTGAAGCACAGTTTTGTCGCTTTCCACTCGGAAACAGCACCAATTTTTGGGAGAATTGACCTGGGATTGCTTGAGAATTTGATTGTTGAGAGTTCTCTATCTATCCCCGCTTAGGAGGTCAAACATAAAAATGACGAGAATATTTTGTGGCCTTATTGCTCTGTGACTTCTTTTTTATTTTTATTTTTTTAATTTCATTTTTTTATGGTACAACAAAGTACACAATTTATAAAGTACCACAAGCAAATCCTAAAAATAAATAAGAAGAAAATAAAGACTAAAAAAAATAAATTACGGCACAATTTAACTCATCGACAATTTAACTCATCGACAATCCTGAGTTTAAAGATTGCAAATAAGTCGAATTGAGTTTGCAATGCTCGAGCTTGGATTTTTTTTTATCGAGTTTAAAATTTTAGTTTGAGTTTGGTTTAATAATTAATTTAAGTATAAATTTGACTTGAAACCCAATAATAATATTTTTTGTTATTATTTATATTATTTTAAATATATCAGTAATATATAAATGATAAATGAGCTAAGCTTTTGAGCTCGAGCTCATTTAAAGGAGCTTAAAAATCTTACTCAAGTTTGTTTTTTTTCGTATTTTGTGTTGATTGAAAACAATATGGTAAATAAATGAGGACAAATTAGACAAACATTCTCTATAATTTGAGACTTAGTTTGGGTACTCCCAAATAATTCAAAAAGCTAAAAAGTTATTCAAAAAGTTAAAAAGTTAATACTATTCACCAAAAGTCAACAATTACGGCTGCACAACTCCCAATTCAAATTTTCTTCTAAAAATCAATTTTCACAATTTTTTATTACACATTTTCCAATAAAAAGTCAAAAAGTTAACCCAAACATCCATATTTTCAACCTCACTTTTTTTGTCCAAAAAGACAAAAAGTGCACTTATTTAGTCTTCCCAAACTTGGCCATATTTTGATCCTTAACTTTTTAATTGTGATATATTGACTTTGAATTTTGAATCTTGTTTCAAATAAGGATAATTGAAAAATAACATTACTCAATTTTAAATGCAAGGTTGTCAATTTGATAAAATATAAACTAATTTGACAAAAATAAATGTCACAAAAATATTTTTGAATTTTTAAAAATCATTTTTACCCGCAAAAATAAAATAATGTAAAATTGATAAATCTTTTACGCAATTATTTATTTATTTATTTTATCAAATTAATTTTTATTATGTGTTTGGATGATGATCATGTAATGGATGATTGTTTTTATTTTTATTAAATTAGTTTTTATTTTTCCAAAACTCAAAATATGGCGACAACTTTAATAGTATTATTAAACCAATCAATTAAATTAAAAAATCCAAAACTAAAAATATTTCATATATTAAAAGCCTAACAACCACACATTACATAATCATCATCCAAACACATAATAAAAATTAATTTGGTAAAATAAATAAATAAATAAATGCATAAAAGATTTATCAATTTTGTATAATTTTATTTTTGGTGGGTAGAAATAATTTTTAAAAATTCAAAAATATTTTTTGATGTTTATTTTTGTCAAATTAGTTTATATTTTATCAAATTGACGACTTTATCATTGAAATTGAGCAAATAATATCTTCAGTTGTCCTTATTTGGAACATGATTCAAAATTTCGGATCAAATATGTCACAATTGAAAAGTCAGAGACCAAAGTGACACGAATCTCAAACTATAGAGATTGTTAGTGTAATTTATCCAAAAAAATAATAATAATTTAAGTTTCATTTGTTTTGATTTAAAATATTTTTGTCAAAAGTATTTTACTCATTTTTTGTTGTTTGGTTGAACAAAATGTAAGTAAAATATTTTTGCATCATTTTTTAAAAAATGACTTATTTTTAAAAATTGGCTAAGGCACTAATAAATCCCAAATCTTAATTTGTCCAATTATTTAGTCCTACCTTTTATTTTATAAATTGAAAAGTCTCATTTTAATATGAATTACGAAAAAGCCTATGAAATAAGTGCCTGAGTTATTTATGTTAGGGGTAAATGTGATTTTTTTCTTAATGTTATAATTATGAAAATATCCCAAATCTCAAACAAAACAGACGAGCTATAATAGAAATTTTTGGGTTTCCATCCCAATGCTACCATTCGGATTCCCATATTGTTTGAATACAATGTCAGATTTGACAATGTTAAACCTAGAATGTTCAATACCAAAGTAACATTATACCCCCCCTAAAAAAAAAAAAAAAAAAAAAAAAAAAAAAAAAAAGAAAAAGAAAAAGAAAAAGAAAAAAAGATCATAAGTTATCACACCCCCAAGAACAATAAAATAACCTCACCAAAGAAAATCATACAACCATTAATAACATGAACAACATATGCCAACATACCCATCAACATTAATTTCCCTAACAGCAAAACAACACCATTAAAAAAAAGAAACTTAAACGCACAACCACATCATTATGAAGTCTTGCCTTTAATTTGGCCAACATTAGAAAAGTTTACCAGCACTAGCAGTGTTATGCAGAAAATCTATATTCAAGATCCAATGGTTCATAAAATGATTGTAGCTAAGAGTAAATCAATATGGTATAACGTAGCAAATCTCAACATTACAACTGTAGGGACATATTTCGTGAATGACAACAGGTGACCAAGATAACGTCAAAGTGTCAGCCGAGGTGCCACGTGGCCTGGTCATGGTGCTGAGGTGATCTCGGCTAGGCCGAGATTATCTGCGGAGATACTAGAATCTGAGATAAGCAAATAAGGGGTAAGAGTCCTAGAATAGGAGAGGAGCTCAGTCTGGATAAAGATAAACCTCTTAGGGAGTTTATTCATATCTAACTGAGAGTCCAAGATGAGCATTGAGCTTGAGTCCACTGAAGTGAGACTTCTACAAGGATCAGGTCAGTGCTGGCTATAAAAGCAGGGCACCCCGTAGGTCTCAGGATGTGTGGTATACTGTGATCAGTAAGTGTTTTCTTTGAGTTAAGTACAATTTGCTATCTTTGAGAGATATTTGATTACTTACTTGAGCGTTGGAATGCCCCCGGGTGGACGAACTGCCGCCGGATTCTTATCTTTCTGTGATAGGTTGTTTGGGCTCAATATATTCTGCCGATGCTCTTCAGCTGAGCTCTCCGTTTGGTTGTGTGGTCAAAAATCAACACCCACAATTTGGCGCTATCTGTAGAAACGTAAGGAGAATAGATAGCCAATGACGGGCAGAAAGAAAAGATCGGGGACAATGTCCAATGTGGAAGTGATAAACATGCTGATCCTAACGTCGAGGAAGAAAGCCATAATGAAGGAGTACGGGATCATAATCCCGAGGATAAGAACGTCAGCAAGGAGGGAGACACCCCGAAGAAATCAGGGCGAGATGAGTATTACAACGAAAGAGACCTCTAAGTATGGAAAGATAGATGCCTGAGGAGGGACGGCGAGTTGAAGGGAATAGCCAACAAGTTGGCAGATCTACAATCGGTTGTCAACTTCATGATGCAGAACAATGTCATGCAACCATTGTTTCCATTGCAAGACACGCCGATGCCAGGGGCCAAGACTAATGCCTAGAAACAGGGGCAAAAAATAATCCTAGCAATCCTGCAGCATGGCAAGGAAAAGAAACACTCACATCGACCTTTATGAGAGGTCGAGCAAGGAGAGTCGGTCAAAGGTGACTTACAGAGGACACCTCATACCAAGGGAACATATGTCAAAAAACCCTAGAATATCCAGGGAAGGGCTTGTGTTTTGACACGGTGAATGAAGAGAAGTCCAACAAGATACATAACAACACTGAGAGTAGTGCACCAAAAAGATTGAAATCTGTTGACAGCCGAGCTCCTGGTCGAACTAAGGAGGATTTAAGGGACTACCTCCAGAGGAAGCGGCAGAATGCTGAGGTCACATCCCTAGTCAAGCCAAGAACGCCGTTCTCAGTGGAGTTGGATAGGTTTAAGGCCCTAAAAAGGTTCCATATGCCGAGGATCTAAATTTATGACGGTAAGTCTGATCCAAACTTTCACATCGACTTATATCTGAATTCAATGGGTTTGTATATTGGAAACGAACCGTTGCTGTGCAAGGTGTTCCCCTCATCCTTTGGGGTAATCGTATCGAATTGGTTTCACAAGTTGTCGAAAGGAACTGTGAAGAGTTGGAAAGGCCTGGCTGAGATGTTTGCGGCTCCTAAGGTTAGACTCCTTGATGGCTCTGAAAATTAGCGAGGATGAAAGCCTCAGGCCTTACGCCAAAAGGTATTATGAAGTGTTCAACCGAATACTGGGATGCAACTAGGAGTTGGCGGTCGTGTCTTTTAAGAACGACTTGGAGGATGAATGCACGCTTCAGAAATTGCTAGCAAAAATTCTACCAAAGAGTATGGAGGAGCTCATGACACGAATCGAGAAATATGCCAGAGTAGAAGAGGATAAAGGCGCCGAAGTAAGAGAAGAGAAACGACTTACCGAAGCAAGACTGAAGTAATACTGGTTTTAACAGGTAGGAAACAGGGTTGAGGGCTGCACAAGCAGTCACCACTGTGTTTTGGATCCTGGTTTATAAAGTTGTAGAAAGGATCAAGTACCAGCCGTATTATAGAGCGCCGGAGAAGATTCTTGGTGAGTTTATGGGAAAGAGCTTTGGGAAGCATTGTGCCTACCACAATGAGGATGGACACCTGACTCAGGGGTACAGAGCCCTGAAGACGCACTTGGAAAACCTAGTCAGGCAGGGTCACTTGAGGGACCTAGTAGGTGAGGCCAGAACGAGGGAAGAGCATGCAAGGCTTCCTTCGGCACCAGCAGCACCACCACTGCCACAACCACAACAAGCAGAACCTCGGGTGATCAATGTGATTCACTCAAAGGTGAATGAGAATGATATACGAGGAGAGACATAAAATGTAAGACACTTATAGCATGTGTATCAGGTCTAGTAAAAGAGGCCTAGGACAAACGAATACTAGGGACCGATGGTGTCCTTTACTGAAGCAGACCTAGACATGGTGCAGCATCCACACAACGATGCTATGGTAGTGACCCTTAAAATTAGAGAATACTAAGTAAGGTGCATTCTGATCGACCAAGGCAGCTCTTGTGACATCATGTATGTTAGATGTTACAAGGAACTTGGCTTTCACCGAGATGATTTGGAGCAGTCGGACAACCCAATGGTCGGATTCAATGGAACGCCGATATGGCCTCTAGAAGCAATAAATTTGGAGGTACAAGCAGGCACCAAGAATGTTAGCACAGAATTTACGGTAATTGGTACCCCATTCCCGTACAATGCTATATTGGAAAGACCGTGGTTGCATGCAATAAGGGTTGTTCCCTCAACACTGCACCAGTTGTTACGATTTCCAACTGAATAGGGGATTAAAGAAGTCAGAGGGGATCAAGTGCAGACAAAGAATTGCACCATGGCAACAATGAAATCCAATTGCAATGTACGAGAGACAGAAAAAGTGGAAATCGAGGACAAGGACATGAAAGTCCTAGATGATGTCGGTAAAGAACTAGTCGAGAAGAGCGATGAAGCCTTGAAGAAAATTCTGGTCCTAGAAGGGAATGAAGAACTCTTCTTCTTTCTTGGCTCAAGCTTGGCCGAGGATGAGGAAAAGGAGTTAGAGGCTTTCTTACGGGCCAACATGAAAGTATTTGCCTGGACACCATATGAGATATCAGGCATTGACCCCTAGGTCACATGCCATATGCTCAATGTAGATAGGTGGGTTAAACCTGTCATTTAGCAGGCAAGGAGGCCGACGTTGATTCATGTGCAAGCAGTAGAAGAGGAAGTGGATAAGCTGTTGGAAGCCAAGGCTATTCGGGAGGTAAACTACCCAACTTGGTTGTCCAACACAGTAGTTGTGAAAAAGAAGAATGAGAAGTAGAGGGTCTGCGCAGACTGTACCAGCCTGAATAAGGCTTGTCCTAAAGACAGTTTCCCTTTACCTAAAATTGATCAGCTGGTGGATGCTACTTCAGAGCATGGGAGGATGAGCTTCTTGGATGCTTACAGTGGATACTACCAGATAGTAATATATCCCCCTGACGAGGAGAAGACTGCATTTATCACCTCAAAAGGGCTATACTACTACAGAGTAATGCCTTTCGAGTTGAAAAATGCAGGAGCAACCTACCAGAGATTGATGACTAAGATGTTCAGACATCTGATCGACAAAACAGCAGAAGTGTACATTGATGACATGGTCATGAAGACCAAAGAACTTGGGAATTATCTGGCCGACTTAAAGGCAGTTTTTGATATCCTAAGAACATATCGGCTCCGACTCAATGCTTCAAAATGTGCATTTGGAGTCGGGTCTTATAAGTTCCTGGGATACTTGGTTACTAGAAGGGGCATCGAGGCAAGCCCAGATCAAATCAAGGTCATTCTTGACTTAAAGAGCCCGAAGTCAGCCAAGTAGGTTTAGATTTTGACTAACAACGCGGCAACCCTGAACATGTTTATCAGCCGAAGTTTTGATAAGTGTAAACTGTTTTTTAGTTTGTTAAAGAAGGCCACAGATTTTTTGTAGACGGAAGAGTGCGAAGTCGCCTTGGTCGATTTGAAAAGGTACCTGACAACGACTTTAGTTCTGTCAAATCTAGTACCTGGAAAAGAATTGTTCCTATACTTGGTAATTTCAGAACACGCAGTGAGCGCGGTAGTAATTCGAGAAAAGGAGGGAGAATAAAAGGCAGTATACTACATAAGTAAAACCCTAGTAAGAGCAGAAACTAGGTACCTGTCCCTGGAAAAATTGACACTGGCCTTAGTAATGGCTTCCAAAAAGTTGAATCATTATTTCCAAGTCCACAAGATTGTGGTGTTGACTGAGCATCCCTTGAAGTCCCTGTTGTAGCATGGAGATCTGACAGGGAGAATAACCAGATGGACAATAGTGCTGGGCCAATACGACTTGGAGTTTAGGCCTAAAACAGCAATTAAGAGCCAGGTTCTGGCCGACTTTGTGGCCGAGTTCACCCCTGGTGCCATCCCGCGTCGTACTCCGGTGAGCTGTGGCTTGGGATGCCCAGGGGAGCATGAAGAAACCCAACTGGGGCCAAGAACCCAACTTTAGCAAATAGAAGAAAGAAGAAAAACCAAAGCCCTGCGACATCTACATCGGTGACTCCTTCCGCCTGTTTGCTAAAGAAAGTTCAAATCGTCAAGAAGGGGGTAGTGTTAGTGTCGCCAGATGGGCGAATGTTAGAGCAGTCTATTCATTTGGGATTTAAGACCTTAAACAATAAAGCAGAGTATGAAGCGCTGATTGCAGGGTTGAAGTTGGCAACAACAATGGAGGCCGATGAGGTGGTAGTCTTCAATGACTCCTAACTTATTGTGAATCAGGCAACATGCGAGTATGCAGCCCGAGATGAACAAATGATAGCCTATGTTAAAAAGGTTGTCAGATTGCTTTCTTTGTTCCAAGATTGCTGGCTATAGCAAGTTAGCCGAGATGACAACAGTCACGTCGACGCCTTGGCAAACTTGGCTAGTGCAATGAAATCAGGTAAGGCAAGGACCATAATGGTTGATTATTTGTCAGGCCCAAGTGTGGAGCCCCAGATCACAAAGTACGAAACAATGTGTGTGGAGATGAGACCAAGCTGGATGGATGCAATAGTAATGTTCCTCAAGGATGGCAAACTGCCAGATGACCGAAAAGAGGCGTACAAGACAAGAATGAGGTCGGCCAGGTTTTGCCTAATAGCAGAAGGCCATCTCTATAGAAGGTCCTTTATCGGACCCCTTTTGAGATATGTGCATCCCTCCCAGGTTGAGGACTTATTGTATGAAATTCATAAAGGTGTATGTGGAAGCCATGCTGGGGGCAAGTCACTTGCTCATGGGCCATCACTCAAGGATACTAGTGGCCCTACATGCAGAAGGATACCGAAACCTACATCAGAAAGTGCGAGAAACGTCAAAGGTTCATGCTTTTAATACATCAACTAGCAGCAGATTTGAACCCAGTATCTAGCCCTTTGCCGTTTGCCCAATGGGGTATGGATCTTGTTGGACAACTGCTCTAAACAACTAGTCAAAGGAAGTTTCTGCTAGTAACAACTAACTACTTCACGAAGTGGGTAGAGGCTAAATCCCTTGCGAAGATTCGAGATATTGATGTGAAGAACTTTATATGGAAGAATATCATCACTAGGTTTGGGATCCCAAAGGCAATAATAGCAGATAATGGTACATAATTTGATAGTAAGCTAATCAAAAGCTTCTGTTCAAAGTACAAAATCAAGAACTACTACTCTGCTCCAAGTTTCCCTCAGAGCAATGGTTAAGCAGAAGCATCCAATAAGACTATCTTGAATAGGATCAAGAAGAGGCTGGAAGCAGCAAAAGGGAAGTGGGTAGAGGAGTTGCCTAATGTGCTCTAGGAATGCCGGACAACGCCAAGAAGATCGACTGGGGAGTCTCCGTTTTGCCATAGCTTATGGCACAGAAGCAGTAATCCTATTGGAAGTTGGCATCCCTAGAATCAGAACCCAGGAAGTGGAGAATGGAACCAACGAGGCATTCTTAGCTCGAGATCTGGATGTTTTGGAAGAAATGAGGGAAAGAGCAGCAATTCGGCTGGGGGCTTACCAGTAGCAGTTTGCTAGGGCTTATAACAAGAAGGTCAACCCAAGGGAGTTAAAGGTTGGGGACCTCGCCTTGAGGAAAGTTATCGACAACAAGAAGGATCCTAGGAAGGGCAAGCTTGGTCCAAACTGGGAGGAGCCTTATAGAATCATCTCGATTGCCGGCAGTGGGGCATATCGGCTTGAAGACACTAATAGCAAAGAGTTGCTAAGACCCTGGAACACTTGCAACCAGAAATTTTTTTATCATTAGTTTTTTTGTTTTTCGAAGTTTATGTCATAATTTTATTAGCCAAAGTAATAATAAAATGCTAGTTTGATTTTTAGGAATTTGAAATTTGTGCAATAGGATTGACCAGTTCTATGATGATGTTTCCGAATGAAACATGATGAATAACTTAGACTTTATTATATGACAGAGTTGAATTATACTTGCATATAATAGAGTTGAACTAAATTGGCGATGTTTCTGAATGAAACATGATGAATAACTTAGACTTATTATATGGCAGAGTTGAATTATACTTGCATATAATAGAGTTGAACTAAGTTGGTGATGTCTTTGAATGAAACATAACAAATAACTTAGACTTATTATATGGCAGAGTTGAATTATACTTGCATATAATAGAGTTGAACTAAGTTAAATTAACCTTGATTTACCATGTCAGCAGAGCTAAACCCAGAATAGAACTAAGCTCGCTTCAGTTAGATTAACAGAGAAACAAAGGTTGAACACCTCGGCTAGTCTTTGTTTGAATCTGACTTCGGTGAAAGACCATATGCATAATGTGAACTTAAGTGGAACTTAGGCTCACATTAGGGGGCAGGGGACAGGGAGCAAGGATGATAAATAAACTTGAGAGCTTGGGACTGGTTGAAATTTTTTAGAAAAATTTACAAGTTGACGATTAGTCGAGTTAATGATAAAAGATGTATCTGAGGTACATATTACTTAAGATAACCAACCAGGTTGTCAAGCTTAGAAAGGTTAGAAGGGTGAAGTTTTGATTGAAGACAGCAAGTAGAAGTGCAGAAGCAATACTTGACTGAATAAGTTTAAGAAATAGCACTTGTAAAAATATTTTGAAATATTTTTAAGTGTTATTCTAATTATTGGCCGAGACAAACATTCAAGGTTTATATCCGAGGTACTCTACCCCGAAATGATTACACAATCAAGGTGTATTTTGAAGAAATACAAAAATGTTGTAAGTATGGAAACATCCACAGAAGAAAAGCAGTAAGCATACATGAAACAAAGCATTCAACACTTAGGAAAGAAGGAAGAAGGCATGCATGCATTCAAAAAGAACTTGTTCAGTTACAAAGACAAAAGAAGGCACGTCGGCCAAATGAAAACCAACATTGTTCAAAACAAAACAGAAAATTAAGTAAAGAAAAAAATCCTAAGTGTTGGAGACATGGGCATTGATCTCAGAATGCTCAACCTCGGTTGTTGGCGTTGTGCCGACCTCGATTGGCAATGTGGCTTCCCTCTCTGCCGCTATCTTGGAGTCAATTTCTAGCAAGGTGTGGTCCAAGCTTTTCTCGGCTGCCTGGACCTTGGCCTCAGAAGTTGTTTGTTTATGAGAGGCACCCTTGGACACCAAGTCTTCCTCCTTATCTTGAGTCAAGTCCAAGACTTGATCATTCAGTGTTGGAGACTTGGCCCTAACAGCGACCTCCTCCTCTTTTTCGGTATCCTCTGCGTTGGTTTCCTTCTCATCGGCCTCATCGTCTGACTTTTTGGGAGTCGAAGGGAAAGGCACTTGGAGTTTGCTGATATCTCGGAGGTTGGAATCTGTGAGGATAGATAATATGTTGAGATGTTGAGAACTGCAGTCCAGCCGAGGTAAAAACCTCGGTTATAGGCTTGGTTGACTTGTTCTTTATATGCATCACGAACAGCAGCCTGCCCATCTGGGAATGCTTTCTCGTTAGCCGCCTTGATCTTGGCCTCTTTTATAGCCAAGGCTTATTGGAGCTCCATCTTGGCCTCGGCAGTTTTGGCCTCAGCATCCTTGATTTCGGACTTAAGTACCTCAGCCACGGCCACGGCCGCCTCAGCTTTTTCCTCGACCTGGTCTTGGGCTCGTTTGGCTGACTTGGCTTGATCTAACAAAACTTTGATCTTGGCCTCGGAGAGGAAGCCAGCAACTTCCTGGGTCTTGTACACCAACTCTTGTTTGAAAGCCTCAGCTTTCGTGGCAAAAGAATGGGCATGCTGGATGGCCTACAAGGAAACAAGCAAATTAGTAAAATTTTAAAGTGTTGAGCATTTGTAGGAAAACAAATACAAGTGTCCGGTACTTACAAGAACTAAATGTTGCATCATCAATACAAAATTTTCATATTCATTGATCTCGGCCATGCGATTGAGATCAGTTGGAAGTAGCACGACTGTGGAGAGAGCAGCGCCGACCTCAATGCTGTTGATGGCACTATCACCAGCCTTCATTGACTTGTCACCAATCATGATAGCAGGGGCCCAGGGTTCATCGACTTTGAAGGCACTTGGGCTTTCTAAGGCTTTGGACCTCGGCTTCTTCGACCGAGCGGTATCGGATGGTTTAGCCTCGGCAGGCTTCTTCTCGGCGGTGGAGGCGCTCTTCTCAACCTCTGCAAATCTCAAGATCGGTACGGTGTCTTCAGTGTCAATTTGGGTGACAGAGGCTTTTGCCTAGCCCTCTTCACCCTTTTTGGTTTAGGTTGAGGTTAGGATTGAGATAGAGAGGATTGAACAGTAATCACTTCTGGCAGGTCGGCTAGGAGGTATTCGACCACGGCTTTGCTACGGCCCATGTCATCGACTGTTACAGCAACGGTGACTCTTGTGCTGAAATAGATTGCAGGAAAGACAATTGGGGGATTGGCTGGATCGTAAGCCGACGCCTCAGAATCTCTGCATTTGCGGCTACGAGTTCTACCGACTAGTGCGTTTACTGAGGCACAACATCGGCGTCAGCGCTAGGATGTTGAGACAAGTTGTGGGGCAGAGGTGGATGACAGCTCAACTGGATTTGAAGAAGAGGCCTGGTTTAGCCTTGGTGAGAAAACAACTGGTGGAGTTGATGTGGATGGGGGAGTCTTGCTTCGATGGGGAATGTCGAGCAAAGTAGACTTATAGGTAGGGATATAATTAAGCAGTAAGGGGGCCTTACGCTTATTGATATCCAAACCTAGAAGCCTTTTTAGATCAGGGCTATGGAATAAGGTTTGTCAGAAATCCTTTGCTGGCTGGGGAAGAGTTGCAAAAGAGAACAAGAAGAAAAACATTCAAAAACAGATTTATAAGTTGACAAGTCCTAGCAGAAATAGAATTAAAAGAATGACTTAGTTCTTACCATCACCCTCTTTGAACACCTATCGGCGCAGAGGGAAGAGATGAAGATCATCATCAGGAGCAAACTCCCAGTTGCTCAAGACGATCAGGTAATCATCTCCAGCACCCTTGTTGGAGTCTAGGAAGTCGGCTATGATTTTGTAGGCAGTGGATCTGGGCTTGAAGTAATAAATGTAGCCTTTTTCAGACTTTAGGCCACACATGGTATAACAAAATTGGATGTCGGCTAATGTTATCTTAGCTTTTTCTCGGTAGGCTAGGGCGATTATACCGTTAATAACCCTATAGGAATTGATGGCTAATTGCATGGGGTTAAGTTTGTAGTAGTAGAGGATTTCTCGGAAAAGAGTGCTTAAGGGGAGTCGAAGTCCATACTCAATGAAGACGACTACAGGGAAAGGCATAGAATTCCCCATTGGCATAATTGAGTCTTCCTCCCCAGCCAACCTTAGCTGGACATCGACTGGAATAGAGAACTCTCGCCATAATTGAGTCTTCCTCCCCAGCCAACCTTAGCTGGACATCGACTGGAATAGAGAACTCTCGCCTGAAGTGTTCTAGTTTTTCTGGGGTATCTACCCTCCACATGAACATACCGATGATCTTGGCTTAGTGTGTATTGTGATGGGTTTCAGAGAAAAGGCATTGGTAGAGGTTTGAGAACCTTGGCTAAACCCTAAATAAGCAGTAGGGCATGGATTTTAAAGTGGGAAATCGTTTCAGTTTTTCCTAAGTATGTGAATTCTAAAGCAAATCCCAAACCTAGATCTACAGAAACAAGAGTCAAGGGCAAAAAAAAAAAAAAAAAGGGGCATGATTCAGAATCAAGAAAGCAACAGAGAAACAAGAACTGATTCATGATGACCAGAACATGGAAGTAACAACAGGAGACAAATATGAGCAGTACAATGAAGTACAGTGATGAAATTCGAAACACAAAACAGAAAGGGAGCATGATCAATAAGGTAACGATGTGGCAAGTATAGTGGTAAAACAGAGATGATTCAAGAACATGGAAAATCACAAACACTAAGTAAGTGTGTGCAAAGTGGCGATCTCAGAGAACCAATATATTAAGAAAACAATACAAGTGATCAATACATGTAAACAGATTCAAAAGAGCAAGAACTAATTTGTAATGTCCAAGTGTGGCGAATGGAAGCAGAGAATAAATGGAGGATTTGAGTAGCAAAAAGACACAGAATAAATTCATGAATAGTGAAAAACTGACAAAAGAAATAAAGAAATAAGAGGACTCACCGATTGAAGTCGGAGTGAGATACGCCGAAGTTAGACGACTTGAACGATTAGAGTCGAATGATGAAAGGTGCGCCGGCGGTGACGGAAAAGGCAGTTGCAGAGCTTGAGAGCTTGAAAAATGGCGGTTCGGAAAAGAAAATTTAGAGAAATAAAACGGAGTATAGAGAGAAATCAATTTTGCAAAAGTGAAGAGGCAAAAAGAAAGAGTAAAAGTTTTGTCAAAAATTGAAAAAAGGTGGCAAACCATAATGAAACGCCTAGGACGACGTGCCTGTCAGGCGGCATGGGCAGAAACGACGCGACTTGATAACGCGTGTCAAGTACAAACCAATGAGAAAGAGATGCGTGGAAGAAATGGTTGGGACGACTGTGCGTGACAGCTCATGCGCAGTTAGAAGCTTTGGGATTCTTGAAGTGTGACAACCCTGACCTATGTTTAGCATTAATTCATAATTAAGCATGCTGAGTAAATGATTAAGATGAAATCTCAAATCGATTATGAGAGTGCGTTGTCTAATTGCATTTCTATCTGTTTGATATAGAAAGATCTGTTCATGTTTTAATTTCGATTTGCGAATTGCAAGCCTTATCGGCGACCGATTCAGGAATTGACATGTGTTATATGCTAATTAGGATTTATGGAATTTTATGGTAGGTTAATTAAAATTCGGTTTGGAACGATTAAATTAGATTGAATTAATGCCATGTGATTAATTATGATTAATTACCACCAATAAGGTCATTTTTTACCCCACTAAGTTGAACCTTACATCTCATTCTTTTTTTTTTTTTTTTTTATGCTCAAAACGTGAGAGAGGAGAGAGAGAGAGAGAGAGAGAGAGAGAGAGAGAGAGAGAGAATTGGAAGAAAAGTGAATTCAAGAGAGTTGCTTGAAATCTAGAGGAAATTGAAGAAGACTTGGAAGATTAGACTACCACACTTGGGAATTCAAGACTTAAGGTAGGAATTCACCTTTTTAATTGTGAATTTAAGTTGTTTCATGCATGGTTCATGGAATTAGAGACTAGAATCAAGAAATAGCCTAAAGAGTAGATTTGAGTATCAATTCATGCATGCATGTCCATATCATGGAGTTTTGAAGTTGTTTTCATGAAATTCACACATGCATGTTCACATTTTAGTTGTGATCCAAGAATTCACTATGTTTTTTAGTCGAATATTGCACTTGATCATATTTTGAGAAGCTCAAGATCAAGAGACCTCATGTATGTTATGTTCTTGCATTGTTCATAAAGTTTACATTGGAATTTGGTACAATTGGCACACTTTTGGGCTATGATCTTATGAAATGATCTTCAAAACATGTTGTGTTATGAGTTTCTAAGTATTTTCCAGAGAATTAGCCCAAAAGGATGAGTTTTGGCATATTAAATCCATGGTTCGAGCTTTGGGAGCAAATCTGGAAAACCCAGAATTTGGCTTCCTCGCTCGAGCGAAGGATTTCACGCTCGAGCGACCACCTTTGAACGACCACCTTTGTTTTCAATCTTTCGCTCGAGCGACGGAATGCTAGCTCGAGCGTAAATTGCAAGCTCTTAGGTTTTTGCGTGTGCAGAAGCACGCTCGAGCGACAAGACTTGCGCTCGAGCGAAGAACTGTGTCTCACGCTCGAGTGAGCATCGAGCGGAGATTTTCAATAACTAGTACTTTTCACATTTTTGCAGATCGCTCGAGCGAAGAAGTCTACGCTCGAGCGACCAGGCACATTCTGCATGTTCGCTCGAGCGAAGGAATCCACGCTTGAGCGAGACCCCTGTTTTCAGCGAGTTTTGAAAAATGTTTTTAAGTACATTTTTGCATCCTCATTTCATCCTAGGCATTCCTAGGCCATGTTTAAGGCATCTTATTGAGAATATTGATATAGAACCCCACCAAAGCAAATAAGGGGCTAAGTTGTTAATTCCAAGTGTGTAATTTAGTATGTGTCCGTTCTGTAACTGTGTAGGTTTGGCACCCAAAGACGCTAATTAACCTGCCCATAGCCCAGTAATCTGTGAGTAACAATGTTGTAAAGATATGTTCAATCGTATTTATTTTCAGATTGACAAATCATATTGCTTCTTGAAATGATACTTTTTATCGATTGAATGATGATCCTATTTTGAATTGTATTCGTGGCATCCATAGCGTATTGTGATTGTTATTGATTATTGATATCATTATTGTTACAGAGATCTCTGTCAGTTCCAAATCTTGGAACTATTGTTATTGTGTAATGGCCATCAATTGATTGTTCGGTCTTTTACGACCAAGTGTATTGTTGCTATTGGATGTACCACGTATGACCTAAGTGAATATGATAGATCGAATAGATTGAATTGAATGTTGACTGACAATGGCATTGATTAAAAACGTTCTAATGCTAATTGACTGTTTTCAAAATTGAAGGACATCATTCTCAACCTCTTTACACATTTGTTATTCACCGGGCTTTAGCTCACAGTTTATTTATACATGTAAGTGGCTAAGCACCGGACCAGAGCTAGAGGCGCCGACTTAGTCTCATGTTTTGTCAAGTCAACCATCGCGCCTCTTATTGAGGTTCTGAACCTGCACGAGTCAAGGCTATTTTGGGGTGTTTCAGATTCACCCTTTTGTCTCTATTAACATAAGAAATGTTTAAGACTACGATTGTATAGTCATGATGAGGGGATTAGGTCCCTAACCTGTATGCTACTTTGTACATGTATTTCTGGTATACATATTTGTGAATGTGGTTTTGTCTATGAAAGTCTTTTTCCATTCAGGTTTTCACAGCTCATTGGACATCTTTTTATTACTGATTGGCTTCCGCCAGGCCCGTTATACTATATTATTGTCATTACTGCTAAGCAGGCCTTTGGTAATCGCGGATTATTGGCCGGTTACGATGCTAAACCCTTAGGGGCGGGTTTGGGTCGTGACATGAAGTGACGAGGCCGTGATCTCGGCCATTAAAGCGATCTTGGTTGAGATATGTGAAGAACTGAGAACTTGGTTCTTGATCCTTGATAAAGGTAAACAGTTGAGTCCTGGGTACTTGAAATCGACGAGTCATAACCTCGGTCGAAGGGAAGAATGAATTTTAGCTGACATAATATATGAACAAGCGATGTAGGTTCCATCATCTCTGGTTGCCGAGGTAATAGAACTTAGGGAGAAGTTGTGGGGACATATTTCGTGAATGACAGCACATGGCCAAGGTGATGCCGAAGTGTCAGCCGAGGTGTCACGTGGCCTGGTCATGATGCCGAGGTGATCTCGGCTAGGCTAAGGTTATCTGCGGAGATACTGAAATCTAAGATAAGTAGATAAAAGGCAAGAGTCCTAGAATAGGGGAGTAGCTCAATCTAGATAAAGATAAAGCTCTTAAGGAGTTTATCCCTATCTAGTTGAGAGTCCAGGATGAGTATTGAGCCTGAGTCCACTAAAGTGAGGCTTCTACAGGGATCAGGTCAGTGTTGGCTATAAAAACAAGGCACCCCCTAGGTCTCAGGGATGTGTGGTATACTGTGAGTAGTACGTGTTTTCTTGTGAGTTAAGCACAATTTACTATTTTTGAGAGATATTTGATTACTGACTTGAGCGTTGGAGTGCCCCCAGGTGGATGAACCACCGCCAGATTCTTATTTTTCTATGACAGGTTGTTCGGGTTCAATCTATTCTGCCGGTGCTCTTCAGTTGAGCTTCCCGTTTGATTGTGTGGTCAAAAGTCAACACCCACAACAACACCGAAAAATAATATGATGTTTCCATTGCAAATACAATAGAATAACAAAATCGAACACACACACACACACACACCAAGACACATCGTAAACCAACATCGGCAAGAAGTGAACACCAATCTGGAAAAAAATCGCACAGCATATAAACTCTCACAAACCCAATATCAAAAACTCAAAATCGAACAACCACATACACCTCTTCAGCAATCTACAATGATTCCTCCATCAATAATAAAACACCAAGCAGGCAACATCACCCATTCTCCAAGTCACTCCACGAAATCTCAAAAAAAAATAGAAATGTTAGATCATGTCTTACCCATACACACCTAACACCAACACAAAATAGAAATAAAATCCCAAACAATGGACAAACAAGTAAACCTCAATATCACTAAATCAAATCAATAAAACATACCAAAAATTAAAAAAAAAAAAGGACTAATTGGTTTATAAATAAACATCTAAGGCTAAATAGACTAACATTTCCCCATATAGGATTAATGAGTAATTTTTCCATAAAAATTTCTTAAATCAATTTTTACAAAATTGAATCTCACTCACTACATTTTCAATACATTTAGCTTTTTCAATAAGTATCTTAACTCACTTAAAAACCATAAATGACACTTTTATTAAATCAAAATTTCTTTTTTTAGCAATAAAATATTTTTGTTTCAAGTGTCAACTAAACACTAAAAAATAAAATTTTTTTTTTTGTATAAAATATTTTATTTGGAAACCAATGGAGTCTTAATGTGCCATATTTGAATCTTGTGGACTGCCGCATTGTTTTGAGTACAAGGTTGAAAATCAAAAAAATTACTTGCTTTGAGTTTTTTAAAAACATTTTTCAGAAAATTTTATTTTCTTATTTTTTATATTTTTTGTATTTTTATTGAATTTTTTTAATATTTTAAGTATTTTTTTTAATTTTTAGACACAACTAATATAAATACACTTAAAAAGTATAATTTTTGTGAATTTTTTTTTAAAAAAATTCACTACATACCAAAAATACAAAAAATAAAAATAAAAATTCAGTATATTTTTCATATTTTTATATATTTATTAATTTTTGAAATATTTTTTCATAAATATTTTATTTTTTAAATACATCTAAGTAATGTGCATCTAAAAAAGTAAAAAAAAATGCTTACAAATTTAAAAATATTTACTAAAAATACAAAATACAAAAAATAAAAAACTTAATTTTAAAAAAATTAAATTTAAAAAACTGAAACTAAATGAAAGTTTGAAAAGTCATTTAAAATTTGATTAAAAAATAAATATTTTGTATGAATTCAAATTTGATGTAATCCCGGAAATAAATTTGATTTATATATTTTATTTTTTAAATAAAATTTTAAAACTTTGTGGCATTGATGAAATCCAAACTTCCAAGTACGGATAACGATGTCTGATTCCATAGCAACCACAATTTTAAGGAAAGATAACAAAAGTAGCATTCTCCTTTTGAGAAAGTTAGACGTGATTGCTTCAGAGAAGTTTTTCTAGGCATCTTCCCAAATGTTGTTTTATAATCTAAAAATGTTAGAGATTCTGAAAAAAAATTATCAAAATTTTTGCGTAATACTTTATGAGTGGATTTCATGTAGCGTAAATCTCACACCTATATCAATATTGTATAAATTTTTTAATAAAATTCTTAAGATTCCTAACATTGCTCTAAATGATCTGATTGATTGATTAATTTGGTTCATTCCTTAGATAGAAATAAAAATAATTCATAATTTATATATGGAACTTGGTTATGTAAATTTTTGGTATATATTATATATTTTTGTGATAAATATTACATATATTTTTTTTTGTAGAGATATGAGAATTTATTATTCGAAAATCAAGTTATGTATTTTTGTGATAAAGTTATGTTTTTTAAGATAATTTTAAATATTTTTTTATCGAAACATTTTGTGTGTTTGTTATTTAAAATAAAATTCAGTGTTAGTTTATTTATTTAATTATTTATTTTTTACAACCAATCCAATATTCAAATAGAGATTTAACTTCTATTTCAGTCATTTTTCTCTTCATTTTTGTTTCTTCTCATCACAAATCCCCCCCTCAAATTATTGATCCAAACAGAGCCTCTCAATGGCCAAAGCATAAATAACTGTTCAATAGGGAATGGAAACAATAGCATAAACAACCAGTCAGGATGTACTGTTTTGGAAATTAAAACCCACAAATGAGAAAAAAAAAATTATTAGTTTGATTTATTTGTGTTTAAAAAAAACAAAATCAATGTTCTTAAATTTTCTGTGTTTGCTTAAAAAATCAATATTTATTTGTTTGTTGTCTTCATTTTGTGTGTTTAAAAAAGAAAAAAGAAAAAAAACTGTGTTCTTAAATTTTTGGTGTGTGTTTAAAAAATTCAATGTTCTTCAATAATTCAATGTTCTTAAACAGTTTGGGATTTTTTCTCATTTCACTTTTTTAAGCTGTTGTTTTTTTTTTTTGTGTGTGTATAAATTCAGTATTTCAAAATTTGATTTGTTTGTTTGCTTAATTTTGTGTATTTGTTATTTAAAATAAAATTCAGTGCCCTCAAAAAAAAATATATATATAAAATGAGTGTCTTGGATTTTTTTTTTTTTTTTTTGTAATCATACTTTCTATTTAAGAAAAAATTATAGAAATTTTTTTTATTAGTTTGATTTATTTGTTAATACAATCAGTGTTCATAATTTTTTGTGTAATCATACTTTTATAGAAAAAAAAATTATTAGTTTGATTTATTTGTTAATACAATCAGTGTTTATAATTTTTTTTAAATTATTGGTTTAATTTATTTGTTAATATAATCAATGTTTTAACCGTATGTAATAATATACGAATGTTGAGAGCGTGGATGGACGTGTCTGGAACTTGAAGGATTTGATTTTGCCCAATATGAAAAATAAATAAAATAAAAAATAAAAAAATTCCCAATTTTGAAGAAAATAGAAAAGTTTAAAGTTGTGTGCGGTTTCTGAATTTAAAAGGATAAAAAAATATATTTAAAATATAGGTAAAAAATTAGGTTGTTTGATTGCTTAATTTTGTGTATGTGTTTTTCTATGTTTTTTATTTAAAATAAAATACATTGCTCTTAAAAAAAATCATATAAAATGAGTGTTTTAGATTTTTTTGTCTTATCAACTTTAATTGTTTAGACTTAGATTTAGACTTAAATAGTTTAGGGTTTTTCATAAAAAAAAAAAAAAAAATGATGATTTGTTTGTTTACTTTTGTGTGTTTAAAAAAAATATGAATTTCATTTTATAATTATATCAAATTTTTTTTACTGCAAGTGTTCCAAGAATATAAGTTCCTGATTTGTTATTTTGTGTGTACCATTATTACTTACACTTTTTATTTTCTTCATTAAAAAGTAAAAGAGAAAAAATTATGTTAATAGATTTCTTGGAGAAAAAAATTGACTATTATTTTCCTTCGTTTATATTTTTTGCAGGTTGCTTTATAAGTTTGTGTTGTTCAGAATAAACTTTTCAGATTATTCTCTATCGACACCTATTTACGTACTTCATTTTTTGTCAATTCCATCTTATTTTTTTTGTAATTTAATGTTGTCATAGATCTATGGCAAAAATTGCATCAAAACAATTTGAAGAGATTATTGAACGTGACATTTGATATGGACTCTGTCAATCTATATCAATATGTAAGTTTTTTATTTTTTTATTTTGTTTATAAAAAATTAACAAAATAATTACCTTTTGTGTCTTTATACATAATAAGCCAATTATAAAACCAATGTTATTATTGTAGTCCATTAGTTAAAATATGCATATGTATAATTATGGCTCACTTTAAAAACGTAAAATTTTAATTTAATCAATATTTATTATTAGCAAACTAATTTTTACATATATCTTATATATTTTTTTTTTGCAGGATTTGCAAGATCTCCAATCTCATGTTACCAAATTTAGATTTTATATGAAGTTTTATTGTACAGTTTTTTTAGTTAGGATTAGTAAATATTGCATTTTTTAAAAGATGTGTACATATTTTAATGTGCATATATTTTAGGGGGATGCACCAATAAATCCTAAATTAATAACTTATGCACTGTTTAGTCCTAAAAGTTTTCTTATAGACTGAAAGGTCCCATTACAATGTTAATAACATCAGATACAATGTTAATAACATCAGAGTCATGTTACAAACATTAGATTTCAAACATCTAATGTTCATCAAATTTCAATAATGTTTGAAAATATAGGATGAAAAATATCTAATGTTCATCAGATTTCAATAAATTTTGAAATTATAGAATGAAACATCAGATCATTTACATCATTTACATCATGCTGATGTAAAAATGGGACTAAATGGAGTATAAGAAAAATTTTAGGACTAAATGGTTCAACGTTTCAAAAACTAAGACTTATGGGTAAATTTTCCTATATTTTATTTATCAAATATGTCAATATTGCATTTTTCATTGTACATAATTATATGATTTACATGTATATTATTAGAAAAAATAATATCAAATTCATATTATAATTGTAAACAAGCTGGCACACGTATCGCGTCTGCCCGGCTGCTAATAAGACTAAAATAAAATACTATCAAATTCACAAACTCTAGAGACGATGAGAACCACGGAAATCCAGAGAAATCTTCTATCAACATCTGCGAGTACCTACACAAATAAACAAAAAATCATACCTTGAAGATCAAGTCACTAATACAGAACGCCACCTAAGAAGGACTTGAAAAAGGCTGGAGTCTGTCCAACTATCTTCAATATCATTCTCTCTTTTTCGTTTTCTCTGATAAGCTCCCACAAGTATTTTTTTTTTAACAGTTTCTCATTACAATCTCAAAATATAGGTACACAAAAGAAAAAGAGTGAGCTCATCAATGAACCGAAGGCCCATGTGAAGTAGAGGCCCTCAGTAAGTTATAACTCTAACCCTATAAATACTTCTGGTCCAAATTGAATGATCTATTGTGTCACCATTTAGTGCTCTACGTGTTATATTATATGAATTAAAATTTAAGAAAGAGCAGTGTAATTATGTTAATTGTATGAAACTAATTGTATTATCTTACAAAGTTTTATATGAATCCGGATTTGCTGAAGTTGGGATTGAATCCAACAATTTGTCAAAGAATGAAAGACTAGGATGAAAAAAAGAAAGGAGGGAATTGTGTTCATAATTTGCTAACATTATATTCTAATCCAAAGTTTTATCTGGTATAATTTGATGCAAAACACATTTTATCAGAGTGTTGCATCATCTGATTCTTGTCCTTCCATCTTCAACATGTGAAGCAAAAATTCATTCCATGAATCAATAGGACCAGGCAAGCACCAATGGAGACAATCAGCTATATGTTGCTCCTTATTTGGTGGGTGGCCATAGTGGTACGGGTGACCATCTGGCCTCATCACCATGGCTTCAGTAATGTCCAACCACCTAAATTTCAACCCCCTCGTCCCCCCTTCTCTCTCTGCCGCCCTAAACTCGTCCACCTGAGTCAAGTAGAACTCTTGATTACTCTCATCCGACTCCATTTCTTGCTGTGTAAATGGCCTTGTCTGCGAGCAATTCCCTCCTTTCACCCAATCCTCACCCCCAAAGTGTGTCGGAGAGAATGTCCTTAGAAATGTCACCCCCTTGAAGTTTGGTAGGCTCAGAATGGCCTTGAAGGCGGTTCTCAAGGCCATCCTGTATCCATAGTACCTCGAAAGACCGGTGATGGACTTGTTTTTGCATACGTGACACCCAACAATCTTACCATTTTCATGGTATATTAATGGCCTAGAGAACCATTGTCCGGCTGAGATGATCACATAATCAAAATGTTCGATTTGAGCTGCCCATGCCTCGTCGACTTTGTCTAAGTAGAGATTCAGGACACCCACGATGGAGGAACCATTTTGGTTGGGAACAGATAGCTTGACCAAATTTGGGGACCATATGATTGCTAGTTTAAAATTGTAATCGATGTAGAGCCAGCGTCTGATTGCTCCTCCCACACTTGGTGCATCTACAGGACTGGCCATCTGATAGAAAAAATAACAATTAGCAAAGCTAGCTCATCCATCTCATTTAACATTATAATTTTATTAATGAGTTAGAGAACGCTTAACAGTAGCCAACAGGCACATCAATGATTCGACTTGATTTCTTCCTACAGAGTCCCCAACGAAAACCATGGACTTGCCTCTCACAAGCTCCAAGAACTGAGCCGCGTCGAAGCGAGGCAGCTCACAACCATCTGGTTTCCACCTCCATTTCATGAATCCACTGTCTGGCCTTCCAAACTTCATGCAATTTTGTCGATCATCGACCACACACTTGTTTGAATTTGTGTAGTAATAAGGCCCCTCGGCATATGGAACCCAGTTTCCTTTAAATATGTTGCATCTATTATGCTTCAATGTAAGTCTTGCTGAACCATTAGCAGAAATTACAGGGAACCGCAAAGAAAATGTCGAACGGTTGTTACAGAGATGGAGATGGACGACGGTGAAAAGAACGAAGGTTAGTACCACTAGGATCACCTTTCTGAGGCCCTTGAGATGTGTCTTCTTTGCATTGTGAAGCTCTAAGACATTGACCTTCATTTAGTAATGATGTGTTCTGCTGGTTTAATTTGCTGGAACACATTGTTGATATGAAAATTGAACAAAACCAACCATAGGTTACTCAATATCATTATGATATGTACAATTAAATAGGCTAATAAAGAGTAATTCTTTTATTGCATTGTTTCATCTGTTTGTATAACACATTCATATATTTAATATATTGTTCTAACAGTCATTAAATTCATTTAAATTTGATGTATGTAACAGCTAAAGCTAATGAACATTTATTGCAGAGTTAATTTCTTTCTTGTTATAATAGCTGAACAGGACAAACTGTCTTCTTTATTGTATTGTAAACCCAATATAACAATGAGTTATTACATGATGCGTACTTGGGACAACACCCAGATCACATGCATCAACCCTTGGTTTGCTAATTGGATTTAAAGGGTAAAACTTCACTAAAACTAGGATATATTTTTTTTATTATTTGTTTATGAAAGAACAAGTAGAGCTTGTATCAATTAGATGGAGGTAGAAACCAGATTGTTGTGAGCAACCCATTTTCAAACTTGTTTAGTTCCTACAAACTTGGTGGTTGCTAATTAGTAGTCATTTATATGTTACAAGAAATTAAATGGATATGTGACAACCCTGGTCCACATCCCAATGATGTTTACACTTTTTTTTTTTGACACATTTCATCGAACATCTAATGGGCATCAAAATCATTTGATGTTTCAACCAAGAAGTGCAAGAGTTCAATTCTTGTTTCAGAGTTTGATCTTGAATTGTTTCCTCCAAGGGAGAGTTCGAATGGAGAGAGGGACGAAAGAGAAGAGAAGACGACAAAAGATTGAGAGGAGAGAGCCTCTGGTTTTGCCGCTGGAGATCTCTGGTTCGCCGGAGAGAGACGCCAGAGTCACTGTTCTGTTTTTCCTGTTATTTTTTGGGTTAATTATATCAAACCCTCTCTCATCAGCTGAATATCACTTTGAGCATCTTATTTATGAATCTATATAATTTAATTCTATCAATTATAAAAATGTATCACTTTTATTTCTTTAGATCATATTTAAAAAGGGCGTATTTCTCCAATAAAAAAAAAAAAGTGTATTATTTGAACAATTTTCATAATTGAGAGGGTTTATATGTACAAGTTCATAGATGCGAGAGGTTCAAAATGATATTTATTAATAATTGAAGGGTCTTGGTATGATTAAACCTGTGTCTTTTTTTAATCTTCAATAATAAATTTATCAATAAAAATAAATAAATAAATTATACTAACCTCCTCAAAATTTGAAGAAAATGCATCAAAATTTTATAAATTTGACATCAAAATACATTAGACTTGTTAATTTGTATAATATATTTTTTAGGATATTTACACACATATCTTAATTTATGAACTTATTTTTCATTAAGTCTTAACCAAAATTTTTTAAACTTTCAAGTCCTATTAGATAGTCGGAATTACCCTTCAAACAATGATTGTTCATCATTTATGATTGTCTATAAAGGAACATGATGATTTGACAGTTATTTTGATTTTCAAAATTTTAAAACATCAACTTTTAAATTGGAAAAACTAAAAAAAAATTATGTGCAAAACACTTTTTTTTAAAACACTTTTCAGAAAATTCTACTTTCTTATTTTTCATATTTTTTTTTTGTTTTTACTAAATTTTTAAAAATATTTTAAAAATTTTTAGATACACCTAACATAAATACACTAAAAAAGTATAATTTCCGTGAAAAAATCTTTAAAAAAATTCACTAAATACAAAAATACAAAAATTCAATACATTTTTCGTATTTTTTTATTTTTATTATTTTTTTAAATATTTTTCACCAATATTTTACTTTTTAAATACATTTAAATAAGGTGCATCTAAAAAAGTAAAAAAATGTTTAAAATTTTAAAAATATTCACTGAAAACAGAAAAATGAAAAACACAAAAACTCAATTTTCAAAAAACTAAATTTAAAAAACTGAAACCAAACACACTGAAATTTTTTTTTTTTTGAAAAAAATGAAAAAACAAAATTATTTTTTTGTGCAAAACTGAAAATTTTGTGTCTATAAAGGAGCATAATGATGGAACATTGATGTGCCAAAAAAAAACTTTAAAAATGAAAAAATTGATAATGTTCTCAATTTTAAAACTGGAAAAAAAAACACTGATAATTTTCTCGGTTTTATTTGATAGTTAAATCAAACCAATAAGCAGAAGTGGAAAAATGTTTAATCTCATGCTCTATTTTCTTCATCAGTTAGTGAAACAATTATCTGGAACATTATTATGTAAAATTGATAATGTTCTTAGTTTTAAAAATTAGAAAAAAATAATAATATTCTCAGTTTTACTAATGGTGTGTTTGGTTGGAGAATTTGGAAAGGGATTTGAAAAGGAAAAGAAAAAGATAGATAAAATGTGAATAAAATGTACCTACATTTTACATAGTTTCACACATTTTTTTCCTTTTCATTTTTAAATCTCTTCTCAAATTTCTCAACCAAACACATTATTAGTTCAAAAAATTTTAGATAAGACCTGAGTTACTATAATATTTATAAATAAGACTTTTAGATAATTAACTCTTTTTTTTTTTATTATTATGTGCCTAAATTATGGCTCGGGGATTATTTTTCGAGTTACAATTATGATAACTAATTTCAAGTTTTCCATTACAATTTCTACCACTTTTAGTGAAAGATTTCAAATTTTCCCTCTCCTTTCTTTTTTGCCCTTTTTATTTTCCAAGATTTTCCCATTAAACAAACAGCATTTCAGCCATTAGCGCAATGGTGAACAAATTAATAAGGAGAAAACTGATAAAGAACCAAGAAAATATATACCCCTGCTACAATAAATCAAAGAGTTTATGTACATTGTTATAAATTTATCCAACTATTTATCTGATATTATCCCTCAAAACAAACAATTATACAAATGTAATTTCTCCAACCATTCGGCTATAAACAGCCTCACATGAATTGTAATTTGGAATGCTTCATAGATTTATCCAAAATTAATTTGATTTTCGCCACGATAAACTACTTTCCCATATACCAAATGACGTCTTTGTCCTCTTTCCTCATTTTGGAATGCTTCATAGATTTATCGAAATTAATCTGATTTTCGCCGTGAAAAACTTTTTATTAAACTACCTTTCCGTGTATCAAATGACATCTTGGCCCTCTTTCCTCATCATTATTTGAATCAAAAGCTCATTCCACATATCAATGGGTCCGGGCAAGCACCAATGCAGACAATCAGAATAAAGCATAAACCTCTCTTCCAACACATGCCCATAGTGGTTCGGGTGACCATCTGGCCTCGGAGACATGGCTTCAGTAATATCCAACAACTCGAACCTTTTCCCTATCTTCTCCGCCTCCCTCTTCGCTGCCAAAAACTCCTCAACTTGAATCAAATAATATTGCCAAATATTCCAATCCAATTTTACTTCATCTCTCCTATACGGCCTCGTCCTCACGCAATTCCCTCTCCCTTCCGAATCCTCTTTTTCAAAGTGGGTTGGAGTGATAGTCCTCAAAATCACCGTCCCCTTAAACTTTTGACTGTCCAAAAACATCCTAAACGCGGTTCGAAAGACCTTTCTGTATCCAAAGTACTTGCCTTGGACCCTCACAGCCTCTTCGCTACATGTGTTGCAGCCAATGAACTTGCCCTTTTCATAGTACATTAAAGGCCTCGAAAACCAATGTCCCGATGAGATTAGGACGTAGTCGAAATCTTCAACCGGGGATGCCCACTCCTCGTCGACCTCGTCTAAGTAGAGCTCTAAGTTCATGGAAGCAGATGAGACGCCAAGGGCTTTGACTAGATGAGTGGTCATTAGAAGTGCTAGTGTGAAATTGTATTCTGGGTAGAACCATCTTCTGGATTTTGGGTACTTTGCATATGGTTTTTCTACTGAAGTGGCAACCTGATATACAAATGTACAATCACAAATTTTTATAAGCAATTCTTGAAAAATAAATCTAGAGAATTTTTATATATAAAAAAAAAAGAAAGTGTCCAGAGATTCAGAATGTAGTGTTGTCACACTCCATGCTGATTTTTTTTGTGAAAAAAAGAAGATAATATAGACTTAGAAAATTTTCCAAAATTTTTCAGAGTGATATGTTGGCAGTGTTACATTCATTTTGGATGGACTCATTCGCATGAAATCATTATTGTGTTGCCGCAATATATTTTGGACACTTTTCTGTAAAAAAAAATAAAATAAATCTATATCATTACTGTTTTGAGTAGGAAAAATAATATGGACCTAAAAACAATCTCAGGATGGTGTGCTGACAACACTACATTTAAATTGTGTGAGCCCAATTCCACCAGAATGAATGAAGTGTTGCTGCCACACTGCATTTTGTACACTTTCTTCCTTTTTGGGGATAAATTACATTTTTAATCCTTATAGTTTGACTTAAATTTTACTTTGATCCTTATTATTGCAATTTAAATAATTTAATCCCTACACTATAAATCCAGTTTTAATTTGGTCATTCCATCTAAATTACCGTAATTTTTTTTTACGTGTACATATGTTACAAAATTGTAAATTTTAAAATCTAATTTGGACGGAATAATCAAATTAAAACTGAAGTTAAAGAGTATGGACTAAAATAAAATTTGAGTCAAACTATGAAGAATGTCATTTACTTTTTTTTTTGAAAAATGCTTGTAACACCTAATTTATCACCCCTAAAAATCACCTCTAATGATGTGTGTGACAAGTGCCAAATTTTGATTTGTCAAATATTCTATCATGTGAGGTCTAATCTCAATGCCATATCATTAAGATGGTTAAGGGGTGATAAATTAGGAGATGCAGCATTGTTGTTGCTACAGAGTCCCAACAAAGGCCATAGTGAAGTTGTGATCCTTGTAAAACCAATGTCTGAACCTTGGGTCTTTGGTCTCGGACACGTCTAAAGGATAGACCACCTTAAAAAGCCCATAAAAGAGTTAACACTACAAGAAAATGCACAATTGGCGACTAAAATAAGCATTTTCGTCGCTGAAAGTAGTACAAATGGCGACTAAAATCAGTTTAGTCGCCAAACCTGAGCACTTTTGCCGACTAAAGCAATTTAGTCGCCGAATATAGGGCCTTTAGCGACTAAAAGTCAGTTTAGTCGCCAAATGTAGTAGTTTTAGCGACTGAAAAAATGTTAGTAGCTAAAAGGAACGGTTTTTGCCGACTAAACCCATTTAGTCGCCAAAACTATAGGTTTTGGTGACTGAAAAATTCTTTGGTCGCCGAATATAGGGCCTTCACCGACAAACATATTTTTTGTAGCTAAAAGTGGACAATTTGGCGACTAAAACTGAGTTTAGTCGGCAAAAGTGGATGTTTTGGCGACGGAAAATGAGGTTAGTCGCCGGAAGTACTTTTTTTGGGCGGAAATTAATTTTTTTTTGCGACAAACCAGCATTTAGTAGCAAAATGGCATAGAATTGGCGACTAAATCTGAATTTTAGTCGCCAAAAGTGCTATAATATTTTTTTTTAGTAAATACTTTATTTTTTTACATAAATACATTAAATAAAAATAATTATTTATATATATAGTTTGTATTAATACCGGCATAAATAGTATATAAATAATATAAGTCGCATTAATATTCGCGTGAAAGTGTAGTGGCATAGTGGGGAGAGAGTGTTGCAAAAGTTTGACAAAAGGCATAGTGGAGGTCACCGGTTCGAAACTGAGCAGCAGCAAAAGGGAAAAGAAAATTTTTTTTTTGAAAATGCTTTCAGCGACTAAATACTTTAGTCGCCAAAGGTTTAAATAATAAAATAAAGAATTAACTATTGGCGACAAACCGTTTAGTCGCCAAAGGTAAAATTCCCAAAAACGAAATTGAGTATTGGCGACGATTCCTTTAGTCGCTGAAGACCATAGAATTGGCGACTAACTGTTTTTTAGTCGCCAAAGGAATCTGCGACCATATATTGGCGACAAAATGGGCGACGAAGATTTTTAGTCGGGAAAAGCCGAATTTCAGCATTTGGCGACTAAAAACAGGACCTTTGGCGACTAAAAATTTAGTCGCCAAAGGTGTTTTTTCTTGTAGTGTAACATCGTGTCAAGTATGAATAGTGGTATACAAATGCCATAGAGTTCCCTGGTTTAAATTAAAATGCCATTCTGAATGAATTATTTGTGTTTAAAAATTATTATGTTTTGAGGATCATAATTGAATACTAGTAGTTACATTGAGTTATTTATATGAAACTTACATTGGCTAGGAGGCACAACAAGGATTGAGCTTGATTTCTTGCCACAGAGTCCCCAACAAAGGCCATAGACTTCCCTCTTACAAGCTCCATGAACTGAGCTGCATCAAATAGAGGTAGCTCACAATCATCTGGCCTCCACCTCCACTTCATGAACTCAGTGTCTGGTCTCCCAAACTTCATACAATTCTGCCCATCTGTAATATAACATCTAGTGTTGTTTGTGTAGTAAGGCCCTTTTGGATATGGAACCCATTTCCCCCTAAACATGTTGCATTTGTTCCCTACCCTTCTCATTCCAATTCCATTCACCTTACCGTGTTGCAAAGCCGAGGATGACTTGTTATTGCCTCCATGGAGAGGTCCTGAAATACCGGCATTAATCTTTGATGAATTGTCATGAATATAGTGAAGAACAATCAGAATGGCGAGAATTAGAGTTAGGATGAGAAGGATTGCATTCTTGTAGCCATTGGGCGGTATTGAAATGTTAGTCCTCATTTGAGGAAATTGTGACCACAAAAGAAATTTTGCATTTGTGTTTTACATATAAGAAGATAGTGTATTGTCGATGTAATTGGGCCTAATAGAGCCGAAGGTTACAATAACTTGTAATGTTAATTAATATGCTGCATATATACATACAAGAGGTCTATAACATCCTCATATTTAATTGGAGTTATTTCAAAAAAAAATTTTTTAGTTTCATTTCTCAAAAGTTAAATCAGTTAGTTTTAACATAGAATTAATTTCCAACATTCAATTTGATCTTTTGAGAGTAACCCACATCACACTAAAGTAAATAACATCATCTAACTTGGAGCATTTCTTGCTTCTCCCACAATTCCCTTCTATGAATGAGGAAAGCAAAATAAAATTAAAATTAAAATCTTTTTTTTTTTTGTGCTTTGATTTTCTCTCTCTCTCTCTATCAATCTCTTCACAAATTTAAAATTCAAACACTGTCTTAAAATTTGGGAAATAAAATATATGAAAGTTAATATTGAAAATAAAGACATACTACGTGGCATTATTATATGATATGCATAATTTTAAGTAAAATTGCGTGATGACCAATGAAAAATAAAATCAATCTCATCTATTTAGTTGTCTTATAAGATGGTGTTATCATTGCAATAAATATTTGTTCATCTCATCACCCTCATCCAAGGTGAGAGTTGAGGGTATCTTATCTTTTTTTTTTTTATAGCAGCAAACAAATATATATTTCATTAAAACACAATAAGTACAAAAGCTTGGAAACAAGTTGTATCATTGTCTAAGTTATGCATCCCAACTAGGTTGGCACCCATAGCAAGACTAATCATGTGCATTTCCAAAGCCCCAAAGAGGGTATCTTATCTTATTGTTAAAGGAGATTAAAATGCATACTTGTACATAATTTTTAATAAAAATTTAAAAGGTAACAAATTTTCTTCTCATGCTTTCCTGCAATGATTTCACGTAATGATGATTTAGTAAACGTTACGCAAAGTTTTTATTCAAAAAAAAAAAAAAAGGCGAAGAAGACACTCCCATTTATTTTTTTATTTATTTTATTTATTTTTATCACGTTTTGCTTCAATAAGACCTCACAATGCCATCATTTTGTCCGGAAGATATTATAAAATTATAATTTTTGTCAAAACTATATTGTTTTTTATTCCTTCTTCATGGTTCAAAAAAAAAAAAATAAAAAACATATATAGAGTCTAATCTAAGGAAGAAACCTTAACCAAGTACAATCCTTGCAGTGAACTTCTGACAATTGGTCTATGCCATCAAAATTTGTGGTGCACTTGATGAACGAGAGTGGGTGAACAAGCACACTTTTATCATTGGCTGAAACAATGAGGTAATCTACATAAAGTGTAAAAATTGATCAATGATGGAGTGTGTTTTGTTTACACTATGTAAACAAATTCACACTCTTGATGAATGAGGCATGTAACAAGGAAAAAATTGATTTAAAAAAAATACAAGAAATGTTTTTAATTGTTTTTTGTCGGCATATTGATAGTATTTATATAGAGAAAGTTCTGTCTATGACAATATTCGAATCTTTAATTTCTCAGTGATGTATAGGAATTGTAGTCACTATGAATATTTATTTTTAGACAACATTATAAGTTACAGACTCAAATTTCATCCATGAAAATTTACTCTGAAAAAATATTATCATGTCCGCATTCAACTACTATTTTATGATGAGATCTTGTACCTAAAATAAATTTAGAAAACACATTAATTTGTCGGATAAATTTCTATGTATGAATTCTGAGAGTAGCGCGTTGCTCTTATAAATGCCACGAAAAGACAACCATCCATCCACTAGTATACAAATAGAATTATTGTATAGTTTCCTAGGCAATCGTCACCCTCACTCTTCTGCTAGTGTTCATCTCATTTGAGTTCTTCCCATCCATGAGAGGAAACCAAAAAACAATTCACACCACCTGCATAATAGTTCTTCTATCAACCCTAACCCTCTATCTCTTGATCACCCTTGTCCCCGTCAACCTGCTCAAGATCTCCCCAACACCATGGTCATGGTGGTCTCTCACTCTTACAGATCATAACAATGTGAAGAAGAACACAGAGTCAGGAGAGAGATGCGACATGTTTCGTGGGAAGTGGGTTCAGTACCCAAATGGACCTTACTACACCAATGAGTCTTGCAATGTGATCTTTGATCAGCAAAACTGCATGAAGTTTGGGAGACCAGACACAGAGTTCTTGAAGTGGAGGTGGAAACCAGACAACCACTGCGAGCTACCCATCTTTGACGCAGTTGGGTTCTTGGAGCTTGTAAGAGGGAAGTCTATGGCATTTGTTGGGGACTCTGTGGCAAGAAACCAAGCTCAATCCTTGTTGTGCCTCCTAGCCACAGTAAGTTTCAAATAAATAACTCAATGTAACTACTAGTATTCAATAATCATCCTCAAAACATAATAATTTTTAAACACAAAAAATTCATTCAGAATGGCATTTTAATTTAAACAAGGAACTCTATGGCATTTGTATATCATTATTCATACTTGACACAATGTTAACTGTTTTATTGGCTTTTTAAGGTGGTCTATCCTTTAGATGTGTCCGAGACCAAAGACCCAAGGTTCAGACATTGGCTATACAAGGATCACAACTTCACCTTGGCAACTTTCTGGTCACCATACTTGGTCAAGGCCATCAACACCTATCCCACAGGCCCAACCTATGACCGCCTTGTGAACCTCTATCTAGACCAGCCCAACGAGGACTGGGCCAACGAGATCGAATCATTTGACTACGTTATCTTGTCAGCTTCCCAGTGGTTCTTCGGTCCACAAATATACTACGAAAATCGCCAAGTCATTGGGTGCTACAACTGCCACGTCAACAACCTAACAAGCCTCACCAAGTTCTACGGATACAGAAAGGCCTTTAGAACAGCTTTCCAAGCCCTGTGGAACAGCCAAAACTTCAAGGGAGTAACTTTTCTGAGGACTCTGTCACCTGCGCATTTCGAGAATGGGGAATGGAACAGAGGGGGGAGGTGTTCGAGGACGAGGCCTGCTATGGGCCGGGAAATGAGGTTGGAGGGTGATAGCTTGAAGTTCTACCTGATTCAAGTGGACGAGATGAAAAGGGCAGTAGAACAAGGAGCGAGAAGGGGGTTGAAATTTAGGTTGTTGGATACAACTGAAGCTATGGTGTTGAGGCCAGATGGGCATCCGAACCATTTTGGGCATTGGCCACATGAAAATGTGACTATTGCTGACTGTGTCCATTGGTGCTTGCCTGGCCCCATTGACACTTGGAATGAGTTCTTGTTTCAAATGTTGAAAATGGAAATGCTTTCTAACTAAATGAAAATCATGTAAAGTCCTAATTGAACATGTCACACTTGTTCTTTTGCTTCATTTTTTTTTTCCCTCCGTAACTTGTGAATTGGACTGTAGAACAAATCCGGTTACTTGAACTCGACTCATGTTCAACTCATTAAGAACTCGTTCAATATCAATTCGTTAAAAACTCGTTCAATATTAGCTCTTCATATAAACAAGTCAAGCTAAGTTTAAACAAATTATTAATCGCCTCAATAAACTTATACGCATTATATAAAAATCCAAGCTACATGGGCAATTGTTACACAAAAACAGATGAATCTGAAAATTGTCTTCTTCACCATAGAAATAAATATGATCATCTGTGTTGAAAGGCAAGTTATACAAGTTTTTGTTAAGATGGCAACTTGAAAATGACATCTCTTTATCACTTGCATAAATCAGTATTAATCAGTATTAAAATAATACTGGAAAGCATATCAAAAAATTATTGCGTTTTCTAAGGAGAAACCTTACCTATAAAGCCGAAATAACACCTAAACAATTAGTCCTCCAAATGGTTTCATGGCTAAATTTGGAATTGAATTGATTGAACATTGGCATGAATCATTCATAGTAAAACTTCAACCCAATTGATCTCTACTTAATCCGTGATAGGTCAAGTGTACCAGAAATTAATTGATTGAGCAATTTGAGGAATTCTTTTTCACTCAAGTTAATTGGATGAAGGGGGGGGGCACCTTCTCTTCCACTCAAGTTAATTTGATTGAGCAATTTGAGGAATTCTCTTTCACCTTCTATTATTTTCAAGATTAAAAATTTGGTAAAATATATATGAACCTGTTGACATAGGTATTAAGGCACTGCCTCACTAAATGGAGAACATTGTGCTACACATGTTAGGGAAAATCGATGATTCCCCACAAGTAAATCAATCAATGGGAATAAAAACTAATGCGGAAAAATTAAATCAAAGGCAACACAAGAATTTTTACGTGGTTCCCTCAATGTGAGGTACGTCCACGGGATCGAAATCCGATTCCACTATCAACCAAATAGGTTCCAAACGATTACAAACGAGACACTAATGGTCTCACAAAATCACCCTTAGGTGAATTCCAAATAATCACAAAATAAACTAGAGGAAAGACCTCACCAAATAGATGAACCAAAATCTTCAGAACCAAAGTTGAAGAAGACCCAAAATAACGAACCAAATCAGCTCCCACACAAAGAAACAAAAAAACTTGAACAAATCTTCACCAATGGCACTGTTACCGAAGCTAGAGCAGCCGCCTTCCACTTTTTTCTTGTGTGTGTATAGAACCAACAACAATGCCTCCAAAATAAATATAATATAATGAATCTAGGGTTTTGTAATCAAACCCTAATTGTATCCAAATTGGATTGGGCCTCCACAAATATAATATATAAAAATATTATACCTAAACCAAGTCAAATTAAAACTCTTTTTCCAAAACCAATTGGGTCCCACACTCCAATAAGGAGGTATACCCAACAATTCTCCCCCTACCGACTTAGGTGGAGATATCAACCATACCCGCCAAAGTTCGACACTTTAAATGTTTGTCCCTCGACAACGTCTTAGTCAACATATCCGAAATATTATCATCTGTGTGAACCTTTTCGAGTTGCAACAATTTCAAATCTAACACATCACGAATCCAATGGTATCTCACATCAATGTGTTTTGATCTTGAATGAAAAGTAGAATTTTTACTCAAATGAATAGCACTTTGACTATCACACTAAAGCACATACCTTTCTTGCTTCAAACCCAACTCTTGCAAAAATTTCTTTAACCATAACTCTTCTTTGCAAGCTTTTCTAATGGCAATAAATTTAGCTTCGATAGTTGAGAGAGAAACACATTTTTGTAATTTAGATTGCCATGCCACAGCTCCCCATGCAAAAGTCATCAAATACCTCGAAGTAGATTTCTAGAATCAATATCATCGGCTATGTCAGAATCTGTGAACCCATCAAGCATCGGCTTACCATCCCCAAAACACAAACACACCTTCGAAGTCCTTCGAAGATACCTTAGAATCCATTTTACTACTGCCCAATGTTCTTTACCCGGATTAGAGAGAAACCGACTCACCACACCAACTGCGTGAGCAATATCCGGCCTTGTACAAACCATGGCGTACATCAAAGAACCAACTGCTGAAGCATAAGGAACTTTCAACATCTCTTCTTTGTCTTTCTCACTTGTAGGACATTGATTCGAACTAAGTTTGAAGTGACCCGCAAGTGGACAACCAACCGGCTTTGCTTTATCCATGTTGAACCTCTCAAGAACTTTCTCAATGTAGCTTTCTTGAGACAACCAAATCAGTCCCTCTTTGCGATCACGAACAATTTTCATACCAAGTATTTGCTTTGCCGGTCCCAAATCTTTCATAGCAAAAGATTTACTCAACTCCAATTTCAACCTGTTAATCATGGTAGAATCTTGACCCACAATTAACATGTCATCAACATAAAGCAAAAGAATAATAAATTTGCCATTCGGGAAATTTTTCACAAACACACAATGGTCCGAAGTGGTTTTAAAAAAACCATTATTTATCATGAAAGAGTCAAATTTTTTGTACCATTGCCGTGGAGCTTGCTTGAGGCCATACAAACTTTTCTTCAATTTGCAAACAAATTTCTCTTTCCCTTTTTCCACAAAGCCTTCCGGTTGCTCCATGTAAATTTCTTCTTCAAGATCACCATGAAGAAATGCAGTCTTCACATCAAGTTGTTCAACTTCAAGATTCATACTTGCAGCCATGCCAAGTACAACCCGAATAGAAGACATCTTTACAACCGGTGAGAAAATCTCGTCAAAGTCAATGCCTTTCTTTTGCCCAAAGCCTTTCACAACAAGACGTGCTTTGTACCTCAGATTCTTCCTATCATTCTTCAATTTGAAAACCCACTTATTTTTCAGAATTTTCCTCCCTTTAGGCAACTTCACTAAATCATAAGTGTGATTTTCAAGTAAGGAATTCATCTCCTCTTCCATGGCCTTTTTCCAATCATCTTTCTTTGCATGCTCAATTGCTTCTTGGTAGCTCTCCGGCTCCCCTTGATCGGAAATCAACACAAATTCATTGGGAGGATACTTTCTTGAAGGTTGTCGGTCCCTTGTAGATTTTCTTAACTCAAGTTGTGGTGGCGGTTCTTGAGTTGGATGCTCTTCCTCAATTTCTGGCTCAACTTCATTAGGATTAGCATCATCTTCTACATCTTCAATGGGTGGCTGCACATCTCCTCCATTTTCATCATCAACTGAAGATGAAGGAGATGGATCCATGTCAATGAGATCACTAGTTTTTGGCTCCGGTTGATCACCTTTGCCAAAGTCTTCAATTGTTTGGTCTTCAAGAAACACAACATCACGGCTTCGAATGACTTTCTTGTCGACCGGATCCCATAATCTATACCCGAATTCATCACGCCTATAGCCAAGAAAGATACATTGTCTTGACTTACTATCAAGCTTGGACCTCTCATCCTTTGGAATGTGAACAAAAGCTCGGTAACCAAACACTCTCAAGTGCTCATAAGACACATCTTTGCCAGTCCAAACTCTTTCAGGAACATCACCATTCAAAGGATAGCAAGGAGATAGATTGATCACGTCAACCGCTGTACTCATTGCCTCACCCCAAAAGGATCTTGGCAATTTAGCTTGTGAAAGCAAACACCTTATTCTTTCCACAATGGTGCGATTCATCCTCTCGGCAACGCCATTTTATTGAGGAGTCTTCTTAACTGTCTTTTGGTGCCGAATACCTTGGCTGCGACAATACTCATCAAATGGCCCAATGTATTCACCACCATTGTCTGTTCGGATGCACTTCAATTTCTGCCATGTTTCTCTTTCAACCATGGCCTGAAAATGCTTAAATACTTCTAGAACTTGATCTTTAGTTTTTAGTAGATAAGCCCAAACTTTCCTTGAATAATCATCAATGAAAGTAACAAAATAAAGTGCACCACCATGTGTTCTAACTTTTAAAGGACCACAAACATCCGAATGAATCAACTCCAAAACATTTTCTTTTCTAGAAGCAACATTTTTATGAAAAGAAACTCTATGTTGTTTACCTGCCAAACAATGAACACAAGTTTTAAGATGTGTACCTTTCAAACCGGGTAGAAGCTCTTTCTTGAACAAAACTTGCAGCCCCTTTTCACTCATATGGCCAAGCCGCTTGTGCCACAATTCGGTAGAAGTATCATCTTCAAGTGCATTGACAACACCTTTACCAATTTTTCCTTGCATCGAATAAAGTGTATGAGTCTTCTTGCACTTAGCCACCACCAAAGAACCCTTTGTGAGCTTCCATATTCCATCACCAAATTTGTTGTTGAAGCCTTCATCATCTAGCTTCCCAGTAGAGATCAAATTGAGGCGAATGTCGGGAACATGCCTCACATCTTTAAGCAACAACTTGTAGCCCAAATTTGTTTCCAAGCAAACATCACCCATGCCGATAATCTTGGATAAACCTTCATTACCCATTCGAACAGAACCATAATCTCCTGCAGTGTAGGTAGTGAAGAAATCAACTCGAGAAGTCACATGAAAAGAAGCACCGGAATCAATCACCCAATTGCTCTCTTGGCCCACAAAATTGATACAATCATCCTCACAAACGACCATGAGATCATCGGTAGTAACTGCCGTTGTGTCTTCTTGTTTCTTATCCACACTTTTGTCACGCCTTTTCTCCTTGTGCCCTTTCTCATGGCAATAATAACACTCAATGTCTTTCTTTGAAAAAGAATCATCTTTTGATTTGTTACTATCACCCTCAATTGGCCCATACAAATCTTTACAAAATAATAGGTCATCCATTTTAGTTTTCCAAGTTACCCAATTACTTCCATTGAAGCTAGACATGCGACCCACATTCCCCGCCATTGATTTACATAAATAAATAGACCCAAATAAACCGTAAGCTCTGATACCAGTTGTTAGGGAAAATCGATGATTCCCCACAAGTAAATCAATCAATGGGAATAAAAACTAATGCGGAAAAATTAGATCAAAGGCAACACAAGAATTTTTACGTGGTTCCCTCAATGTGAGGTACGTCCACGGGATCGAAATCCGATTCCACTATCAACCAAATAGGTTCCAAACGATTACAAACGAGACACTAATGGTCTCACAAAATCACCCTTAGGTGAATTCCAAATAATCACAAAATAAACTAGAGGAAAGACCTCACCAAATAGATGAACTAAAATCTTCAGAACCAAAGTTGAAGAAGACCCAAAATAACGAACCAAATCAGCTCCCACACAAAGAAACAAAAAAACTTGAACAAATCTTCACCAATGGCACTGTTACCGAAGCTAGAGCAGCTGCCGTCCACTTTTTTCTTGTGTGTGTATAGAACCAACAACAATGCCTCCAAAATAAATATAATATAATGAATCTAGGGTTTTGTAATCAAATCCTAATTGTATCCAAATTGGATTGGGCCTCCACAAATATAACATATAAAAATATTATACCTAAACCAAGTCAAATTAAAACTCTTTTTCCAAAACCAATTGGGTCCCACACTCCAATAAGGAGGTATACCCAACAACACATACATACATTTATTTATTTATTTGATAACCGACACATATTTTTTTGTGGTGGTTGGTGTTTATTACACATACATACATTTGTTACTCGCTGTGTACAAGATAATGAAATTCACATTAATAATCAAGAATTCTAATGACAGAATTGAACACGAAAAATAATGGTGGCCATACACATTAGATAGTGGAGCTTGCCAAGGAAGAGCCCGTTCCACTCACATTGCTCAACTTGTATTTTATTATTAGTTCTATGTAGAAATCCACCTATTTGTGCCTATTGAGTGAGAAATGTAGATACATCTAGCCAACATTGAACTTGGTAAATAAAATGATTGAATAATTGAAAAATGTGATTATTCAAGAATACATATTGAATTTCTAGTAGTAGATCTACAATGAAAAAAGTGTATGTGATTATTCTAGAAAAAATAAACAAAAAATAGGATGGAGTTTGGACAGTTATTGTATGAAATCTACCCAATGCCAGCTGTAGAGGCTTCATATTCAAATGGTAACCATAGTGTTAAATTGATGCCAATTTGGCATGCTATAGCTTTATTGGACAAATCATGATTATATTAACATGAAAAGTCATGTCGTAACCTTTAAAAAAAGTGGTGGCCAAGGCATTGTAATGATCAACTACTTTGCCACCAAGTTACGCTATGTAGACAACACCACCAAAAAACCACCTGCAGGTTATAGGACACATTGGCAATTCTAGCCATGAGGTGGACACAAAAATGAATGATTGATGTCTGTAATAACTGCACAACAAAAAAGCTGGACACAAAAATCTTGACTAATAATTAGTAGATGAGACACTTCCATCACAATTCACTGCATTCACAGAACCTTGTTGTTTAATAAGTAAGAAATTAGGGTTCTTCATCATATATGTTCATACCTTATGTTGGGGACATCTCACCTGATCAGTGATCATAGAGGTTACACAAAATCACATGCAATATACCTAAAATTAGAATTAGTAAGCATCCCACTACTTCAAATCTTGCTTCTAAAAAAATTTGAGAAACATCTTCGTTTGACAGAAAAATGATAGATATTGAACTGCAACCAGTAATATATGTTGTACATATAATGAAACCACTCAAGTATATGAATATTTTAATTTAAATGTCAATGAATGGATCAAATATTGAAATATCCATTTAATGGTATCAAGTATCAACATTACATTTAATCTTCTAGAGCATGCAAAGGTTTCTCTAGTTGGTTTTAGGGTTTCTAGTTGTAACTGGTTAACAAATAAGAAGACAAACAAAAAGGAAAAAAGGGTTAGTCAGTAGTTCAACATTATGATCAGTTGGTTAGGAAAATGAGAAGAGAATGAATAGAAATTTATCAAAAATCTTTTCTTTTCTTTTTTCTTCTTCTTTTTTTTTTTTTTGTTTTTGGTTTAATTATCCATGAAAGTCATATACAAATAAATTCATTTTTCTTTCCATTAATAAAATCCAAGATCCAAACAAAACATCCAAGTCCATTTGCTATAACATGTTAAAAAAACACAGTATCAATTACACATATAGTAGTTTACCCCAATTATTATGTATGAATGACCAAAAACATAGATGAGCAATTTGGTAAATTACCTAGCTCAGATCCTTGAAAAAACTATGAACATACTATAATAAATTTCTAATGAACAGTGGGAAAGGAAGATAATGTCCAACTTTGCCTTCAATGATATATCATGATGACAATTGTTTGCTTTCACTCCAAACCAGCCTTGGAAAAAAATTCCAGGAGCACTTAACTTCATAACCTAGATGACATTTCATATAAAATACATTCCAAATTTCAACCATATAAACTCATCTCAGACATTAGTAAACCTATACATAGACCAAATGTAAAGCTTCTACTTCATACTATTCTCAGATAAAGATCAATACCATGGAGCTTCCCAGTGGGAAGAGCACAGCTCTCAACAGCTCCAAAAAGGCTATCCTACCAATGCTAACCCTAATTCTTCTCACCACAATCCCTCTCTATCTATATAACAACTCACCCTTCATTACACGGTCAGTAGAGATTAAGATCAATAGCTCAGTCCCTCTCTTTCAGAAAAACAATTTGTCCTTGGCTTTGCATTCTCCCCAGAATACAACCAATGATTCAACAAATGTTAAGTTGGATCAGAAGTGTGACATATTTAATGGAAACTGGGTTCCATATCCCAAGGAACCTTACTACACAAATGAGACTAAATGTGTGATTGATGATCAACAAAACTGCATGAAGTTTGGGAGACCAGACATAGAATTTATGAAATGGAGGTGGAAACCAGATGAATGTGAGTTACCTCTCTTCAACGCAGTTCAGTTCTTGGAGCTTGTTAGAGGTAAGACTTTGGCCTTTGTTGGGGACTCAGTGGGAAGAAACCAAATGCAATCATTGACATGCCTCTTGGCTAGTGTAAGTGCCCAGTAACTCATTATAGCATTATGTATAGATAGATATACCAAGTAATATTTCAACTTCAAGTCTCACAACCACCCTTTTCAGTTTTTGATATTATGTAGTTGCTATGTTACACAAGATCTAGCATAATCAATGGGTTTATTGCAGTGTATATGTATGCATAATATAATAAGATACATTTACACCACTGCCTTCCCGTCATGAAATCTTAATGCAAATGGTATACAAATAGAACCCATCAACTGATAAGAAGATTAAGGTACATCTTGAGAACCCAACAAAATCCCCTGCTTTTATTTGAACATTTCTAGAGCTCACAAGTCCCATAATGAATAGCTGATTGTAGATTTAAAAATATAGTTGAGGTGTGTTGTATGGATCAGAAAGTATTCATATTAGCTGCTAATCTTTTCATCTGTGCTTTTTTCAGGCAGCCTATCCAGTAGATGTTTCTGAAGTGCAAGATACAAAATTCAGACGTTGGCTCTACACTGACTACGACTTTACTATGAAAGCACTTTGGTCCCCACTCTTGGTTAGAACCCGTGACGCTGACCCCAATGGATATTCCCTCAATAGCCGCATGAACCTATACTTAGATGAGGCTGATGAAGCCTGGGCAACTCAGATTGAAAATGTTGATATTGTGATCATATCAGCAGGTCAATGGTTCTTTAGACCATTCATATATTATGAAAAAGGTAAGGTCGTAGGATGTCATGTCTGCCATAGAAGGAACTTCACAGACCTAACTAGGTACTATGGATACAGAATGGCCTTCCGTGCTGCCTTGAGGACCATTTTGAACCATCAAAACTTTAAGGGGCTGACCATTTTGAGGACATTCTCACCTGCACACTTTGAGAATGGGTATTGGAATGAAGGGGGGAATTGTGTGAGAACAAGGCCCTTTACAAAAGAAGAAATGAAGTTGGATGGGTATAATTTGGAGTTCTATTTGACTCAAGTGGAGGAGCTAAGGGCAGCAGAAATTGAAGGGAGAAAGAAGGGCTTGAAATTTAGGATACTAGATACTACAGAAGCAATGGTGATGAGGCCAGATGGTCACCCAAACCATTATGGGCACGGGCCAAATGAGAATAAGACCCTAGCTGACTGTGTCCACTGGTGCATGCCAGGCCCCATTGACACTTGGAATGAATTTTTGCTTCAGATGTTGAAGATAGAAGAAGACTAAGGAAGAACTGTCCATGGGAATCTTCAGAAATATGCTTAGCTAGGAACTCAGTGAGACAATCTTGGATAAGCATATTTTTAATTATAAAGATATAGTTATATAGCCAACATTTATATTTATTTCAACAGTCCGAGTGGATTTTAAGGATTTTTGTGGATGTAATATTCTTTATTTATCAAATAAAAATGTGGATGTAATATTTTTTTTATATAAGAAAAAAGAAAAAAGAAAAAAATAATAATTATACCATATGAAAGCAAATTACTGTACAAAAAATTATGTCCTTTAATTTTCATAAGAATGTTGCATTTGTTTAAATCTATCCTATTTCGAAAGGGCTTTATTTAATCTGACACCTGAAATCATTGATCAAAAGCTCAAATCTAGAAGTTATTCATTTCATGGAGCACCCGGATTTTTATTGGCATAAAGTTGGAAAAAGCTGCCGAGTATATGTCTAAGAAGAAAACAACATCCTAAACAGCATAACTAATTACACTTGGAAGGAGAATAATAACTATTGAAAATAAAATGATTCAGGGCCTATGTTTGCATATTTGATATTTCAGAGGAAAGTGTTGAGTATACGTTGAAGCCCTATTTTTTTTGCAGTACAAGAATCTACACAGTTCACTTCAGCAAGTCTGGAGGACCGTGTTACGTGTCCCATGTACATGGTGAACACCAAGCTTCACCTTTGAAACATGGAATGAATATTCAATAATTTCTGACCATGCTAAAGTCCCGTGTCCATTTCTTATGTCCATGTGTTAGAAATTACACCACAGCATGAAAAAAATTACATCAAACAATTTGATTTTCCTAATGTAACCATATAGAATTCTTTTTTTTTTTTTTTGTTTTGATCAGTAAAGAAAAATTTCATTTAATAGCATGAAATTAAAGGTACAAGAAGATGACAAACATCGAGAGAGATTCGGAAAGTATAAAAATACCCCTACTACTGCTACTCGCATTCATACAACCAACCCCTTGGCCTCTCATTTTTCATTTAAAAAAAAAAAAAAAAGTGTTAAGAAGGACTTAACTAAAAATAAAATACATGACACCCCACAAAATCAATCCACCAAATCACAATTTTTCCAACACCCAAGCAGCCCATACCACCCATACTAAAATCTATTAAATCAACCCACGCCTCTACTGCTACACCACCTACGCCTAGTTTGCTGCCCACGCCTCCCCTAAGCTTCTGCAATACACCAACCACGCCAGAGCTGCTGCCCACACCAACCACTCCAGACCTATTCTGCTAATCCGGCCAAGGAGACTCCACAACCAACACCGGAAAACTCCCCTGCTGAAGAAGACTCCACGGCCAACACCGGAAAACTCCCCTGCTGCAACTCCCTTGCTGAAGACACCCACTGCAGCTCCAAATCCCCTGCATTTCCACCCACTGTAGATCATCATGCCTATGCTGCTGCCCACTCCACACTTCTGCCGAAGACACCCACTGCAGCTCCAACTCCCCTGCATTTCCACCCATTGCAGATCATCACCCACTACCACCGCTAAATCACCCCTATATCATCTCCCAACAGTTCTTCTTCTTACTCATTGCCACCGCTATCTTACTCTTGTATCCTCTCCCAAAATTATTACCCACTGCAGCTCTTCTTCACCCCTCAAACTCTCACTCGGAGAGGAGTGCACGAATGAAAACCAGACAGATCTGAAAACGCCTACGGCACCCATGTTTCCGACCAACCAAAGTATCGATACTTCTCCACCAAATCTGAACCAGAGTTCATCCCTCAAGCTCCTACTCGCGGAAGAGCGCTCGAATGAAGATCCTGGACGTCCCCTGATAAAGCAGCTAAACTGGGCCCCGAATCGCCAAGAAAGAAACTCTACCGCAGCAACGCAAACACACCTAGAGGGCGAAAATGGGGGAATCAAGTTTATTGAAGGAAATAACTAACAAACAAACACCGGAAAGAGCTAGGCCAGCCGACCACCATAGCCAAAGGCGGTGGCCGACCGGCCCCAAAAAAGGCCTGGGGCGGAGGTTTTTAGAGAGAGAGTTTTAGAGAGGGAGGAAATAATGAGAACCTTACATACCATATAGAATTCTTAGATAGATATGCCAATAAACCCATATTTAATCTTCTCACCACAAATAAGATGGGTGCAAGAATTGAGCAATCATTAAACCTTATTTGTCTAAAATGTGGTAACAAGATTTTAAAAAGCAACGCAACCATTACGTAACGCTGTTACATAACGGTTGTGGTAATTACCGCCATTCGTTATGGCCGTTATAGCGGTGTGACAGAAATTCACATGTGTAACTACCGTTTTGGTGTTACGTAACGGTCTGTTACACGCCGTTACACCCTTTTATAATATTCTGAATAATTTCTTTTTCTAAAAAAATAAAAGCTTACAAAAAAGAATAAATACTCAAGTGATCCAAACCCAAAGAAAAAAAATCTTATATAAATTTATTTTCTTTATAATTTTTGTTTATGACACAATTTTTATTTTTATAATTATTTCATTTAATAATTGTGAATATTTTTTATTCAATTAGTTCAAGTATTGGTTAAAAATAATTTATAGACATTTAAAATCAATTATTCTTAAAATCATTAACTATTAAAATAAAATGTAAAAAACTCTTTTTATAGTGATTTGAAAATAAGAAATATATTTGATCATACTTAAAAATTAATAAAAATTTATCAAAATCTATTTTAAATCCTAAGAAATGTGATTCTAGAAAGAAAAAAATATGCGCATCGGTAAATTTTTTTCAAATTATTTTCAAATTATGAGAAAAATTAAAAAAATCACGATTCCGATTACCGCAACCGTTACACTATGGCATTTATACCTCGCCACCACAACCGTTATGGCGACCGCAACCGCTTTTTGAAACCTTGGATAAAACACTTAAAATTTTACTTTCAAACTTGAAGGATGGAGCTCCTCCCCAAAAGACCACATAGATGGGATTTGAGAATTAGGCCTCGTTTGGGAACATTTTTTTAGTAATTTTTTAATTTTTGATTAAAATATGGTATAAAAGAACTAATATGTTTGAAATGACTTTTTGATCTTTTTACGAAAAGATGTGCAAAAAGTAAAGAGAAAAAATAATCTTTAACTTTTTGATATAAGTTGTTAGCTTTTTGGTTTTTATAATAACTTTTTGACTTCTAGATTAAAAAGTGATGTTGCCAAACAAAACCTCGCTACAAAACCTTAAAGAGGTCAGTGTTTTTTAAGAGACATTTAACCAAGGTTAGGATTATTTCAAAAATCTCAAGATGAAAACTTCTTATAGTAACAAGTCATGATTCAACAAGGAAAATTCATACGAGTTTGGAGTCCAGACACCAGATGAAATTAACAGCTTGATAGTTGGTGGTGTTTGGGAAGCAAGTTTCCAAATTTTTTTCTCACTTTTTTCACTAAAAGACAAAAGTTTTGTAAAACAAAAAAAAACACATCCAAACAAAATATCACATCCAACCCCATAATCATTTCACTTTTTCTCTCACAAACATCACATCCAACCACATAAAAACCCAACTATCTTCCCAAACACCAAATTTTTTTATCTCATAAAAACCTACATCTAATAAAATCTACATAAAAACTCACTTCCCAAACGATATGCCTCAACCAACAAAAATGTAAGTTTTAACACAAGTCTACAAATGCCACCGAAATTTAATTGCCTAACTTCCACAGCCTGCAATTTGTAAATTATTTGTCTTTTGTGCACTTTGTGATCTGCTCTATTGCCTTCTCTTCTCTTAATGCTAAGAGAAATTTACTGTCGACATATTAAAATAAAGCAGCAACTCATCTCACAGTTTTGACACAGTAAAAATAAAGTATTTCATTATATATACATGAAACATGTTTCTGGTAAAACCTGAAGTACAATAGAATGAAAAATCATATATATCAGGTTCAGCAGGTGAAGACATATTACAATATTTAATGGAACCAATACATTTTTAGAATGAAATTCTGATGAAGACCAAGATGTGCAGAGCTAGAATGTAGAGCACGAAAGCCGACCTGAGTAGCATGAGATTTTCAGTTCGGCCACCCAAGTGATAAGAAGGCCTGTGATGAGGGTCAACAATGTAATCAGTGGAAAGAGATCCCTTCTCAGAATTGCTTCTTCCAAACCGATTCCTAGCTGCATTGACCTCCGCTGTGCTGGTTTCAAGACTCCTCCACAGCCCATTTAACCTTTCTAGTTCCATCTCCTTCAGATGGATTTCACTGACCAGCCCCTCTGCTTGGGCCTACAAGGACAGAACAAGATAAAAGGAATTCCCTCTCAAAGTCACATCAGCAAAAATCTTCATATAAAGCAAATTCACAATAGCTAAAGCACACCTGCTTGGTGGCTAGTTGTTCAATTAGGCTGTGTAGCTGTCTATCCAATATTTTCTCTCTCTGAGCTGAAGAAAATTGCATCACGTTAGACAGCTTAAACAGATATGGCCAAAGTAAAATATCTGTTATTACAGTGAACAACTTTTCACAGATCTATTTCACTACATCAAGCAGGAAGCAATAGGTCAGTTTTCCTTATGGAAAGGATTTTTTCCAAAAGTCAACAGATTGTCAATGCAATAAATAAAAATAAAAACAAAAGTTATTGAAGTGCCAATCAAAGGTAGGGATACCATTTCCCCAAAAGCACACTTTAAAAGTGAGTAGCACTACATTTCCAAAGTTGTAGGGGAAACTAGTTCATTCAGAAGAGCACAAATCATACTAATCATACCCTTTCTCTTTTGAGGGTTTATGCTTCCAATTAGTTACAAATACGTTGTCAGTATTCAGAAGCTCCTCAAATTATTGAACCTAATTTCTCTCATTACAAATTATTAGTCTTTGTTAAATTATTTATCATATACTGCAAAGATATAAAGAGGCAATGATTTTTACTAGTAACCAGTCAGTTACAAACTTACTGTGGATGGATGGTAGTGAGGAGTCCTAGTGGGACCTTCTGGGAAGATGGAGGGCACTTAGACGATGGGAGGGCATTGGAGGTGGCAGAGGTGAGAGAGCTCAATCAATCTTAGTTAGAGAGCAAGTCTGGCAGTGGAGGTGCCTGATGCTTGTCATGAGTGAGGAAGTTGGCTGATGATGCCTCGACGTTGGCATCGAGATCCCTAATATAGGATGGTCAAACCATGGAGGCCATCTCATCCTTGGACAAGTGACTGATCCTACTCTGCATTCTAGGATCAGACCTTGGGATCTATAAGATGGGAGCCTATGAGCCTATGAAGCACTGACACTTCAAAAACAAGTGCCATATCCGTGTCAAACACACGGACACTTTGGGGATAGGCAGACACATCGGGAACACGTATGGGACACGCCACATGGCGTGTACTCTTATTTAATTAATTTATTTTCAAGAGACACACTGGGAAATAGAATTAGAATTAATTTATTTAATTAATTTATTTATTTATAGAATTAGAGTTAGTTTTTGTTAATATTGATTGTTTGTGGATGTAATATTAATTTAGATAGCAAATAAAAATATATAAAAATATATTTTATTGCCGTATCCCCGCTGTGTCCGTGTTTCCATTTTTCTGAAATCGCTGTGTCCTGTGTCCCATATCCGCATCTGTGTCCATACTTCTTAGATGCAGAGGTAGGCATGAGAATGGTATCAAGGAAGGCTCTCCCACAAAGTTATTATTGTCATATTGTTGTTCACAACACTAGAAAGGTCCCTTCTTTAGCCCCAAAACCTAACATATATATTCCCAATCAATTCTAACCCCTTCCCCCTTCTATTGATCCTCAACTACCCTTAAACCCCTGATTTAGCCGCTATTCAAGCCCTCAAACAGTGTCAAATCTCAGTCCTTTCCCACTTCAAAACCTAGATTGTTTCTTTCCCCCATTAGAACCCTAATCTTGAAAACTTTCCATACCCAAAACCCACCACAATTCCTATTGTAGGCAGCCTTAGGACTTGGTTTCTTTTTCTGTCCTATAGCATCCAACTCCTAGAAAATTGACAATGCATGCTGAATCAAATAGTTGAGACATCTCTACAGAGGAGACATGTCCATGTCAAAAATTGATGATTATGACAGTCTTTTACTATGTTTGATTGACCACATGGCAGCCATGTCCCAGATATGTCTAGAATCCTTAATAGTTAATATAGGACAAGCACAGTATTGAAAACAAATAAGTAAAGGGAGGGGAGTACAAGAGGTAAAAAGTAGTTGCAGTAGTAGCAAAATGGGGAACAGGAGGGCCCCAAAATCCTTCTAATATCATGTCCCTTCCATGTCTTTCTCCTACTTTCTCATATTTTCATGTCAACAGGATATTCGCAACCTGTCCACATACCCAATCCATCCTCATTGCCTATCAATTATACAATAAAAGTTCAAAACAGTTACACAAGCAGAAGTAAATGGATGATGTACAATACCTGGAGAAGGCTGCTTCAGTGCATTCTCTTGGACCTGTGCCCATTTTTTCTCCAAGACTTCAACCATCTCTTCCATTAAACTCTAAGAAGATAATAAAACGTTTCAGAAACTAAAAATAAAAATGGAAAAATAAGAAAGAGAACAAAAACGAAAAAAGAATATCTGGATGAGGCGAAATAAGCAACAGACCAGTTCCTGCTTCTTGTTCTCTAACTTATCCAGTACATCAGCTTCTATAACGCCTTGAGCTTCAACTGTAGTTTCAGAACCAATAGACAATTCAGCTAATTTTCCAGATTGTCTGGCATGCAATGCAGCTAGCGCATTTTCCAGCTTGTCCTTCAGATTTTTCTCAGTCAAGTCCATTTCCTGTAATATTTTTCAGTGAAGATGCCAAGGATTAAACTAAAACAATGCTTTAGAAAGAGTTGAATGCAGAGGAGTGGGGAATCCTCCAACAGAAGGCTATGAGAGAAACACTTAAAAAATCTAAAGTACCTTTCTTGCACAAAAGAATAAAAAATTAATAAATTTTAGGTGTTTAGCTCTAACCTGTAACTTAGTCCGAAATAGATCTGCTTCTTTCAACTTGTCCTGTATTTTATTATCACAATTGGATATAGCCTTTTCATACGCAGCATTTTCTTCTTGCAATGTAACCTCTCTCAGTTGTGCCTGGCCAAAAAGGTCAGACTTTGGACCAAAACTCATCCAACAACCAATTGTAACCATAAAACCAATGATGCAGAGCATGTGAAAAAGGAAAAGGTAATCTTGAATGCTATACAGTAGGAGCCATGGACAGTCTATAATAATTTTAATTCGAAACGACTATAATCATGGACCGAATTCTGATACTTTGAATAGTTATTTGTCCTCCCAACACACACAGAGATGTAACTATTTAGATCCTTTCTCCTTTCCCAAAATCAATCCATCCGTTGAAGAATAATGGAACCCAACATGGAACAGTAAAGCAACTGCATTATTATTTAACATTCTAAAAAGACTCTTAACACTAAAACCTATAAATTGAAAGAATCACAGCAATATGTACAATAATAAAGAAGGAATTGCAATTGAATTCAAATAAAATCAAATCAAATACCCATGTGAAGAAAAGTTGCTTGAAATTGAAAAAGCCATGTGAGTGGGATATGAGTAGGACCTGTTCCTTGGTGGTGGAGTGAGCGTTCAATTGGAGAGCGAGGGCGGCGTTGGAGGCGAGGGAGTGGGCGTGGAGGTGGGGAAGGCGTTGGGAGATGTCAGGGGGAGGGAGTCTAAGCCGTAGATCTTGGATCGAACGGTTGAGAGAAGATGCTTTGAGATCCAACTGTCTCGCGTATTGTTGTTGCTCTGGAGTGAAGGCTACTGGGATTGCATTGATATGGTCTTCGTCGTTGCTCTGCCCTCCACCTCCCACCACATCTGCTGCCCATGCGAACAACCCAGCCATCTCTCTCTCTTTCTCTCTACTCTCTACTCTCTCTCTCTCTCTAAAACTTGTCCAGATTTTGAGATTGATTATGGCAGGGGGCCGTTTTCAGACACCTACCCACCCTCTCCGGCTCTGGGTATCGACCCACTGGCGGCCCAATTTAGACTTACGTTTTGGGTTTTTTACTGGCCGGTCCTGAGTTTTGCACTTATTACCCTCTTAGTTCTGAGGTTTTATCTTATGTATCAACAGGTTCTGAGACTTTTTTTTTGGTACCGTTTTACCCCTCTCCTGTTCTGGCGCGTTTCTGTTTGGATTTTCTATCAAAATATTCTGTTTGTGGTTTGAATTTCTGTGGAACTTCCCGATTTGGTAATGTATTATTGTGGAGCTTTGTGATTTCTGATTTCGCGGTTGGTGTGTCTTTGCGATTTGCGATTTCGTGTTTGGTGTGTTTTTGCGATTTGTGATTTGCGATTGTGTGCTTGGTGATTGTTCTTATTTGCGATTTCGCGTTTGGTGTTTAGGTCGACTAGTTTGTTTGATTTTGATTTCAATTTCAATGTTTTGTTTCTTTTTAAATTGATTTTGTGATTTTGATTTTGTGGTGAAATTGTTGTTACTCTGTTGTTTCTGTTGCGATTGAATTTGTGTTTTCATCATGATATTGAAAGTTTTGAGATATGTATTTGTTGATTGAATTTTAGATTTATATTTTTTTTTGTTAAGAAATTGTGTTGATTGAACAGAGGTGTTGGTTTGTTATTTTATACAGTGATAATTTTATGGCTATGTATTTTGGGGGTGATGTTGGATTAACTTTTTAACAGTGATAGATTTATGAGTATGGGAATAGGATATGAAAAGGTTGCATAATGTAATGGTAAGATTCAAATCGAGTTACCATGTCTAATAAGTGTAAGCCTTATTCACTGTTCTTGGTCTTTGGTGGTGTTAACTGTTAAAGTTATGAGTGTTGGTTTTTGGATGTATTTGAGTTGGTTGACAATTTTATCATTGTATTTGATTTTGTTTTTAGGGTGTTTGAGTTGTTTGCTGATATGTAATTGTTGTTTGTTGCAGGATTTATAGTGATGGAGAATTGTTTGTTTCTTATGTGCAAGTTTAGAGGTGTGACATTAGTTATCAAGTATAATGATGGATTTAATTTCAAGGATTTAGTATATAAATTGTGTGCAAAGTGGAGTGAGTTAGTTGGTAGTTCTTTGAATATATCGTATTCAATGCCTAGACATTCTTCCTGTGGTCTACAAAGTGAAGAGGATTTGGAGATTATGGTTGGACTGGCACTTTTTGTGATATTCATTGTATTGATGTTTTTGTAAAGTGTTGTTCTTTGGGTGAATGTTATATGCTTTGTGATGGTGAAGCTAGTAGTAGTAGTAGTAGTAGTGTTGTTTGTGAAACTGATTTTTTGCCTTCATTTTATTCAAATCAACGGAAACCTTTACTCTCCGATGGGTGGGTTAATTGTTTGAAAGGAGTGGGACAAAGGTTTGCTCAAGGAGGAGTTGAATTTCGAGATGCGTTGTCAAAGTATTCTATTCATTCCGGTTTTGATTTTGATTTTGTTAAGAATGATAAGGATCGTGTCACTGTTCATTGTAAGAGAAGGGCTGATTTGGGATGTTTATGGAGCGTGCATGCTAGAGTGGAAAATTATAGTAAAGCTTTTGTTATTAAACAATTTGATGATATTCATACTTGTGGATCTTCTTTTCGTACAATTAAACATGCTAGGATGACTTCAAGTATGATTGGTGGGTTAATTTCAAGTGATATTCGTAAGAAGGCTTTGACATCGGTTAGTGAGGTGGTTTGTGATTTCAAGGACTATTATGGAACAGAAGTTTCTTATCGGCGAGCTTGGATGGGTGTTGAAAAAGCAAGGGGTCTTGTTTTTGGTGACTATTCATCATCATTTGACCATCTTCGTTGGTATGTTGATGCTGCTAATGCTTGCAATCCGGGGAGTGTTTTTGATATGGAATTTGATTTTGATAGTAAAGGAAGACATTTCAAATGTTTGTTTTTTGCTTTTGAGGCATGTATTCATGGTTTCAAGTATTGTAGGCCTGTGTTGATGCTTGATGGAACTTTCTTGAAAGGAAGACACAAAGGTTGTTTATTGGTTGCTACGGCAAAAGATGGTAACTGTGTGAGTGATTTTCTGATCACACTGCCTATCTTAGTGATTCAGCGGTAAAAACACAGGCAGAATAGATGGCACAGATAATAACACAAAGACACAAAGGATTTAACGTGGTTCGGCAATAATTGCCTACGTCCACGGGAGGCCGAGGTAATTCACTATTGAATGAATGGTAAAGATTACAATTAACTCTCTGTAATTCTCTCACTCTCTAAGCAGGTAATTGTAAGTGTTACAATTAGCTTGTAGTTGTATATACTCTGTTCAGAATGATCAATCCGTCCCCTTTCTTCTTCTCAACCTCTTCATATATACTAGAAAAGTTAATGGAGAGGTCGCCAGCTTTTGAGCTGGCTGCCAGCTCACTGTTACGCTTTTGGCAGCTTTCCAGGTAAAAGCTTTTCATGGCTTCACATGGCCTCTAGTGGCCTCATGGCCAACTCACATGGCCTCAAGGCCAGGTAGTTGGTGAAGTGCTGGCCTCATAGCTGTACATCCACCTAACGAAGATAATATTTTGTATTAGCAGGTGTGGTCGATCTCACAGTTACCTCGGCTTAATTCTTCTGAGGGTAACTCGGCCTTTAGAAGTGAGGCCGAGGTATGGGAAAGAAGAGGCCTTTACCCCGGATTAAGATATATTCGGAAATAACCTCGGCAAACCTTAGATTACTTCAGCAAAAACTTACCGCGACACGTGGAACCTCGGCTGACACGTCGGCGTCACCTTGCCACGTGTTGATACACAAAAATATATCCCCACAGTAACCAAGGTATATTTTATGTCTATATTGTTATTATTATTGAAACAGTGATAATTCTATCATTTATGTTAATTGAGAGTGCTCATTATTGAGTATGGTGAATCTATTAGTGATAAATTTATGCTGTATACTTTTGTTAAATTTTTATATTTATACAGTGATAAATTTATTTATGGCTGGTGCTATATGTTATATAGTTTGTGTTTTGATTTTGTTTTTGTAATTTTTTTATTTGTTATTGTTAATGTGTATATATGTTTTGTTTGTAGGTTTATATCCATTATGTTTTGCTATTGTTGATAGTGAAAGTTATGACAGTTGGCATTGGTTCTTGTCAAAGTTATCTGCTGTTTTGACTCCGGAGAGGGATATTGCGTTTGTTACTGATCGACATGGAGGTTTGTTGAAAGCTTTAGCTGAGGTGTTTCCGTGTTCTTCTCATTCTTTTTGTCTAATGCATTTGAAGACAAACTTGAAGACTTATTTGTCAGCGAAGAGTCGTGAATCTAAAGAGTATTTGCTTACTCTTTTTAGTAGATGTACATATGCTCCTACTATAGAGTTGTTTAATGAGCTATTTGAAGAGTTTAAGGGTCGTTGTGGTCGTAGTGTTGAGAAGTTTCTTGAGGATTTGCCTAATGAGTGTTGGTGTAACGCTTATTTTCAAGGCAAGAGGTATGGTGAAATGTGCACAAATGCTGCGGAATCTTTTAATTCATGGATTAGGGATGAACGCCATTTGTTTTCAACTAGTCTTGTTGATGCTATACGGGTGAAACTAATGGAGCAATTTTCAAGAAGGAGAGAAGTTGGTAATAAGTGGAATCGTATTGTTTGTCCTTTTGCAGAGAAAAAGTTGGAAGAGGCTTTTAATGATACAAAAGCATGGATAGTTAAGAAATGTAGCGATGACATTTATGAAATCCAATTGGATCAATCAGTTATGGTTGATATTGGGAAACGTTGTTGTTCTTGTCGATTGTGGGAAATTGATTCTTTTCCTTGCAAACATGGTTTTTGTGCTATAAAGAGGAGTGGGAAGGATCTGAATTGCTTTCTTGATGATTACTACCGTGTTTGTAGTTATTGTGATTCTTATTCACACTCTATCTATCCAGTTCCTAGTATGTGGAAGCCAAATGTAGTTGTTGTTGATGATGTTGTTTTGCCTCCTCTTTGTAAGAGACCAGCTGGACGTCCAAGAACGGAGAGAATACCTTCTAAGGACGAAATCAAGAGAATTAGATGCAGTAGGTGTGGAAAGATGGGAACTCATAATCGGAAGACATATAAAGAAGCTTTGCTTTAGTTATATTGATTTTAATTGAATTACTTTATTTGAGAGTTGAGAGGTGTTACTTGCATTGAATGATTGAGTATTTTTGGAAAGATGTATCATTTTGGTACTGGCATTGAATGATTGAGGAATTTGTTGAACAGAAATTATATTTTTTGCTGATATTTTTGCAGGATTAAGTTTCACAGATTTATATTAGTTGATTTGGGTTAAATGTAGTTGCTGTTTTTGCTGTTTTTGCTGTTTTGTACAGTGATAAATTTATCACTGGTTGGTTGGGACAAGTTGATGGATTATTTTTTTGTAAGAATGATAAATTTATGATTTATTGTGTTCGAAGAGTTGATGGGTTATTACATTTATGTCAGTGGTTAATAAATTTATCACTGTGATATGCAAGCTAGTGTTATTTTCTACACTGAAAATTTTTTCATTGTCTGGAGTAATGTAGTTTTCCCAGGAAAAATTTCCACAATACAAAGGTGTAAATCAAATCTCTAGAATACATAATTGTATATCTGCTGTGTTAAGTGCTTTAAAAATCAAAAAAATTTGGATGAACTACCATGTTTATCTGGTTTAGCAACAAGTTCTCAGTTTGCGTACTCTTTTGTGGTCATTCAGAAGGTAGCTTTGGATGTTTGAGTTATTTAACTGAAGTATCAAATGGTTTTGATTATTCAGAAATCACGAAGGATGGCAAGTTCTTACATTCATTCTCAAAGTTGGGAATATCTAGAAATTGTAACAGTATTTTAATTTTCAATCTGGAGAATGTAATAGTGCTTGTGTTTAAATTTTCAATTAAGTAAATTTTTTAGGGTAAACTACCAATAGGTCCTACTTTGGAGACTTATTACCCAATAGGTCCTACTTTGGAGACTTATTACCCATTAAGTCCTATTTGATAAATTTATTAAGTGATAAAGATAAATTTATCAGTCTTTTATTTTTATGAATAAATTTATAGTGATAAATTTATCAGTCTCTTTGTTTTTATGAATAAATTTTTAGTGATAAATTTATCACTCTCTTATTTTTATAGTGTTAAATTTATTAGTTAGGACCTGTAGGTAAATAAGTCTAGTTAATAGGACTAATTGGTAAGTACCCCAATTTTTTATTATTTTTTATAGTGTTTTGTTTACTTGAATCGGGAAAAAAGAATGAGAGGGAGAGAGAAATAGAGAGAGAGAGTTGCTGGTTTTTTTGGTTTGAACATTGGTAAATTTATCAGTTTTCACAGTGATAAATTTATTAAAACAGTGATAAATTTATCAGGGTAAGCAAAACAACATAAAAATTAAATTTATTAGTATAGTGGCTCCAAACCTGTTATTAACCTTGAAATTCAACACAAATACTCATATTAGAATCAATTTTTTGAATCAAATTTGGATAACAAGACTGATATTAAAAAAGACTGAATGTTTCATTGAAGCAAATTTGAGATTGTAACAAACAAGCATTGTCCATAGTTTTGACATTGTAAGAATCAAGAACTGTCCATAAGTTTGACATTGTAACAAGCATACAAGCAAAATGTATGAATATTGACATTCTAACAACCAGATGATTCAGTGTTTCCTTTTTTTTTTTCTTCTATTCCAGATCTGTTGATTATTTCAGATGCAAGTCATCAATGTTTTCATCAGACATTTGTTGTTGAGCAACTTGTTGGTCCGTCAAGAAGATAGTTAACATATCAGCTCTCAATTGATTGCATTCTTCCTTGGAAAAAGTAGGCATTATGTTGTTATTGGAAACATATTGCCTCATGATATAGCAAACAAGGATTCCACAATCAAGCCTGCAAAAATATATTGAAAACAAAATATTATAATTTGGTTTCGTTGCTTTTTTTTAATAGCAGTGTTTTGTTGTTGATAAACTTACGATGCGTCTTCTTGTTGTGGGCTGTTGATGACGTACTCTGTCTGCTGTTGAAATTTATCAGGGTGAATGAGAGTTGGGTTCTCATCCTTTATGTATTTTTCAATAACCTCTCTCTGCAATATATACATTTGTATAATTGTTGTATTAGAAAGTCAGTTGAAACAATTAATGAGAATCCATGGATTTAAAGAATGATAAATACATTACTGTATAAGTTTTCAATGTATAATTAAGCATGGATCAGGATTTATGTATTGGATTAATGGTAAGATTGATAGTGAAAAGATTTTTACCACTTCATTTGCAGCAATGTAGTGTGGATCTTTAGGTATTGCTCCCCTTGGTCTCATGGAATTGTAGAATTTCCATGAACCTTCTTGAATGTCAAGGACAAGGATTGTCCAATGAAAATTTTGGTGAATTGGGAAGAGAAGGTATCTTGCTTTCATTGCTTCAGGCATCATTTTGTTCAACATTCTCTTTCTTGCTTCCTCATCTTCTGTAGTGAACAAGTGCTAACAAATATAAATGAAAAAAATAATGTTAATTTAACTTTAAACTTTTTCAAATTAAATAGGTGGTGAGTATGAAACTTTTTTGTCACTGCGATCAAAATGTTATCAATGCATATCAAAATTTATCAGTGCATTGCAAAATTCATGTATACTACATATAAAGGGAACACATCTATTGGTGTCTTGAGGCCTTTTTTTCTCCTGCATGTGAAATGGATCTTTATATCCCCTAATATATCTATACTATGCTTCTCTTTGATTATGTAAATATTCGTAGATGATCTGTAACAGGCTATATATCCATACTGCTTATTTGAAGTACACTCATGTGAGTGTGCACATCTATTAATATATCTATAGATATATGATGATTCTGTCCATTCCATAGTTGTAATGAAAGTTGTCCATTAGTTAATAAATTAGAACAAAGAAGAACTATATGAGGTTTGACCAGTAACAAAATGAAAGTAAACTATGTCCTGCAACATCATAGCATATAATCAAGTTATTTCAATTTCAAGACATCTCAATATTTGTTGAAGTTGTCAATGTCATATGCAGTAGTTTCCAAAACCAAAAAGTGCCCAGAATTTTTAATCAAAGTATGGGATTTACTCATGCTGTCACACCACAATAACAAGGTCAAAATATATAACAGTAATTACAAAATCTGAGTCAGAAATTCTGGTTTGGTTTGCTTGACTCTTTGTTTTCACATGTCAAGCTTTGAATTAGGAAACAGGGCCAATTGAAGAGGGAAGGTAGTGTCATATGTTTTAAACTAGTTAGTCAGTTAAGGAAACAGAGGTTATACACTGATAAAAAATAAAACAAGTGTTGTTCTTCAGTTTAGCAAACTAGTTACTTACATGGCAACTTGAAATGAATGGGAATGATGTTGTCCCTTGTTTTTGTGCAAGCAAATGTTCTGCATATGCATCTATTACCTGTGTTGAAAACAAAAAACAAAACAAGGAATTAATATAAATGAAACAGTAAAATGTTGTTTTAATGAGTTACAAATTCAACTTACAATGCCTGCCAAATCTTGAGCCTTTAATATTTTGTCAATGTCGTTTAGGTAGACATAGGTTCCGTGATGAGATCCTTGCCACACCGGCTGATCCTTGAAAAAAAGGTTATTAGTGTTTGAATAATAAATTTATTAATATTTTTGGAATATTTGATACTTATAAATTCAATATGAGTTAATGATAAACAGATGGCAAAAGTGAAGTACAAGAGTCAATAGAGAAGATTGTTACTTTTTTTTTTGTATTTGTCCAATGTGCAATGAGATTTTGCCTTGATTTTTCTGGTAGGATGTTGAAAATTTCGTTTGAAGTTTTGAATTTCTTCATTGCACGCTGCTGTTCTGTGTGTTTTTCTTCTGAGTACTTGTTTGCCTCAGCCAATGTTGCAATTCTCTCATGCAGAATTTTGATTTCTTCATCTTTTCTTTGCATTTGTTTTTTGTGCTGATCTTGCATTTCTTTTTTCAGCTTGTTGAGTTGCTGCTGCAGGTTTTCATTTGCAGTTTGAAGGATGTCCCTTTCCATTTGTAACTTTGGTATTTTGAGCATGTCATCTTCTATCCTCTCAAAAACAAGTACTTCTACCAGATTAGGATCCACTTCAGGCTCTTTGTGAACTTTGTTTCCTTCACTGTTTTCTGATTCAACGGGTACTGTTTTCTTTTTCTTTTCAGGGCTTATTATGTGTGGAATTGGTTCCCATGTTTCATGTTTGGATTTGTCTTCAGTCAATGTTTGTTGTTCTTTTTCAGAAGTTTCAGTCTGATTTTTTCCCTGAAAATTAGCATCTTCATTTTCATCTTCATCTTTGTCTTCATCTTCATCTTTATCCTGAATTTTTCCTAGCAGCATTCGGTATATTTTTCTCTCTTCATCTGTGTGCTTCAAATTGTTCTCCTGTATAGATGAAAATTAAAAAAATGAATGATATGATACAAAGTTCAGAGATAAATTTCTCATAGCAAATTTTATTAGTCAATTAGGAAAATTAAACAAATCTATGATTGTTATAGCAAATTTTATCATTGAACTAGGCATAGTAATCAAATCTGTCATTGCATATCATAATTTATCACTGAATTAGCAAAAGTAATCTAATAAAGTAAATGTAAGAGAAAATGTCTAATTCAATTTATTTGTGCGGATAAATTTATCAATATAGAAATCTAATCAATTTTAGTCGAATATAAAGTAACACAAATGAAGTAATTATGAAACAAAACTCATGCACAGTAGACAAATAGAAAAATATTCATTGTGTAAAAGAATTGATTACTCAATTAGGTATACTAATGGAAATTTGTGACTCAATTAAGTAAATAAATTTATCAGTGTGAACAAAAATTTATCACTGCATAAGAAAATATATCATTTGTTTAAATAGAAGAAAGGTTAGCATTGGATACCACAATATCTTTTAGGTCTTGCAAGGATGAAGTTGCCAATTGCTGTCCCAAACATGTGATGTTCCATTTAGCAAATCTTGGGATTGCATTTTCGGCATTGGGTTTGATGGTGCTTGTGTGTTCGCATATCCAATACTGTTGAAGACAAAAAAATTGTTATGAACAAGTATTTAGTAAACATAAATATTATAGTTCATACGTTATAAGTGAGATATTTACTTACCAATAGAACCATCACACATCCTGACACTTTATCAATTTGGTTGATGTTTCTTTGTATTGATTTTGTGAGGTGTTCCTTTGCTGCATCACACCAATCATAAGACTTCATTTTGTGAATATCCTCAATATATTTCATGAACCCCCAACCAATTGTAGTTCCAGTGCCAGGATATAACAACAGCAAGCAAATCAAGAGGCACACAAGCCTCACAACATCTTCTCTGTCCTCCTTCTTCTTGCTTCTCAAAAGTTTGGTTATCAACTTTTGGATTGAAGCACTTGTCATCCTATTCTCTCTTATTTTCCTTCTTTTTGCCAAATCTGTTTCATCTTTTCTTCCATATGCAAGATGCATCTTCTTTTGTCCACATGCAATCCCAAAAATTAACTTGAAATCATTTCTTTTCAACTTCAGCTTCTTCCCTCCAATTTGAAATGTGGTTCCATCCATTTGGTATGTTTGCAAGATTTTTGCAACCACATCATCATATTTTATTGAATCTGCTTTTTGGATGGTCTTCTTTGACAAAATGTCAGCTAGAAGGTAGAAGGGAGTCTTTTTCAATATTTGGAAATGCTCCTTTTGAAGTTTGGTGGCATTGAAGAATCTGATGAGGGATAGCATGTTTGAGCGGTAGACATATTTTGCTTCATGGGCATGAATTTGATCACTTCTTGTTTTTCTTCCCTCCATTTTTTTCTTGCCTTTTGGTTGGTGCTGCTTTGGTTCTTGTTTGTTTTGTTGGGGTTTGGTTGTTGTTTTTGGTTGTTGGTGTTTGGTTTTTCTTTCTTTTTGGTCTCCTTGTTTTTGAGCTTGATTTGGAGGTTCATCCTTCTGCTGCCTCTGTGCTTTCTTCCTTTCTTGTTGGTTGGTTCTTGTTTCTCTTGTTGTTGTCTCCTTTTTTTGTCTTGTTGTTTTTTTGTGTCTTTGTTGTCCTTCTCTTCTTGCTTTTGGATTTTTGCTGTGAAAGATCTTCTTTCTGGCATAGATAATGTCATGATAGAGGTCACAACATCTATATAAAAGGAGGATATGAATGAAGTAGGCCAACCACGCAAAATTTATGGATATAGAACTAAATTTATCATTTAATTAAGCAAAGAACGACTTGTTTTGAAAATGTTACAATAGTACTTGTTTTTATCAGTGGCAAATATGTTGCTACAGTAGCAAGATATTTTGAGTTTTGCAATTTATTTTCAGTTTAAATTGTTCAAAATTTCAGTCTAGGAAATGCTTCAGTGTTCTCATGTTTAGATGAAATATAATACAAATATAATATTGGGTAAACTACCAATAGGTCCTACTTTTGGGACTTATTACCCATTAGGTCCTATTGATAAATTTATTAAGTAATAAAGATAAATTTATCAGTCTTTTATTTTTAGTGATAAATTTATCAGTCTTTTTGTTTTTATGAATAAATTTGTAGTGATAAATTTATCAGTCTCTTATTTTTATAGTGTTAAATTTATTAGTTAGGACCTGTAGGTAAATAAGTCTAGTTAATAGGACTGATTGGTAAGTACCCCTATAATATTTTTGTTTTAAAAATTTATTCTAACTGTACTTATATGTTACTTTTAAAAAATTTTCAATGATCAAAATAATGTAACAGTGTATGTGTTTTTATTTTCAATTTAGGTAAATTTGTAATTTTTTTATAGTGTTTTGTTTAATTGAATTTGGAAAAAAGAATGACAGAGAGAGAGAGGTGCTGGTTTTTTTGTTTGAACAGTAAGAAATTTGTCAGTGTTCACAGTGATAAATTTCTAGAAACAGTGATAAATTTATTAGTGTAAACAAAACACTATAAGAAAATAATTTATTAGTATAGTGATTCCAAACCTGTTTGATTTGGAGGTTCATCCTTCTGCTGTCTCTGTCTTTTCTTCCTTTCTTGTTGGTTGCTTCTTGTTTCTCTTGTTGTTGTTTCCTCTTTTTGGTCTTGTTGCTTTTTTGCCTCTTTGTTGTCCTTCTCTTCTTGCTTTTGAGTTTTTGCTGTGAAAGATCTTCTTTCTGGCATAGATAATGTCATGAGAGAGCTCACAACATCTATATAAAAGGAGGATATCAATGAAGTAGGCCAAGCACACAAAATTTATGGATATACAACCAAATTTATTATTTAATTAAGCAAAGAACCACTGATAAAACTTGGATATATTCATAAATCATTTGTATTGATTTTGTCAGCTAGCAAACAAAATAATTCAAACAATCAAAGAAGAATAAGAAGAATTATGACAAAATTTATTACGTAATGAAGCAAACAAAGTTTATACAGTGAAGAGTTCTAATAATGATCAGTAAAATAGACCACTCAATTGAGTTGGGTCACATGCATTTGGCAATAGTTGGAAAGGAATTCATGTGTGACATATAAATAAGTTGGTATTTTTTTTACCTTCAATGGATTGTTGCTGTTTGCTTATTTTTTCTTTTGCTTGTGCTGGTTTTTGAGGTTCATCTGCAGGTTGTTGTTTTTGATGTCTCTGTCTTTTCTCCCTTTCTTGTTCTTTGGTTGTTGTTGATGTTCTTGCAGTTTTCTTTTTGTTGCCTTGTTGTTTTTTTCTTTTTGTTTTGTTTCTCTTCTTGCTTTTGGGTATTTGCTGCTAAAGTTCTTCTTTCTGGCATAGATAATGTCATGAGAGATCTCACAACATCTATATGAAAGAAGGATATCAATGAAGGAGGCAAACCATGCAAAATTTATTGATATACAACCAAATTTATCATTTAAGTAAGCAAAGAAACACTGATAAAACTTGAATATATTTATAAGTCATCTGTATCGATTTTGTTAGCTAGCAAACAAAATAATTCAAACAATCAAATAAGAATAAGAAGAATTATGACAAAATTTATTATGTAATTAAGCAAACAAAGCTTATACAGTGAAGAGTTGTAATAATGATAGCAAAACAGAGCAGTCAATTGGGTTGGGTCAGATGCATGTCACAATAGTTGTGAAGGAATTCAGTGTAGCAATTCACGTGTGACATCTATATAAGTTGCTATTGTTTTTTACCTTCAATGGCTTCATCTACAGGTTCTTGTTTTTGCTTTTTGGTTGTTGTTGCTGTTGTTGTGGTTTCCTCTTTGTTGTCTTGCTTTTCTCGCTTTCGTCTTTTTGCAGTATAAGATCTTGTTGCAGGCCTAGATAATCTCTTACGAGAACTTGCAACATCTATGTCAAAGAGGTATATCAATGTATTAGGCAAAGCATGCAAAATTTATGGATATATGACAAAATTATCATTTAATTAAGCAAAGAAACACTGATAAAACTTGAATATATTCATAATTCCTGTGTTTTCATTTTGTTAGTTAGAAGAAAAATAGTGTGAGTCAAATTCTTTCCCAAAAGAGATGAAATTTGTTTAAGTTGGTGAGTCTATTGACTACTGTGTCATTCATCTTTACGTACATTAAATTTATGTAAATGTATCCCTATATAGAAATGGGGATGGATGTGTAAGTGATAAACTTGTCATTTGGTTTGGTATGTGTAGCAAACTTATGACTTGGTGTGATAAACTTACTAGTTGTATGTTTATTTATGTATGTATTGTTACTATTATCTATATTGTGTATACTATCTATACTAGTATCTATTGAAACTTTTGCCAAGTGGCATTTACATAATTTAAAAAAAAAAAAAAACTAATCAAATTTTAGTTGATGTCAGTTACTCTCCTATGGGAACAATCTGTCACAGAACCACACCTTATAGTATGGTTTAATTGTCAAATCTATAAATTGGTTTGACTCCTACAAGAGAAAAAAAGTTTATCAGGGGTAGATGCTTTGATTTGATGCACTTATATTATTATAAGGTAAAAGTATTGCAAGGTTCTTCTTGTAGGTTACATCAAGAGCATGATTTGTATATTTAAATTTGGTAAAGATCATTGAGTTACCAAAAGAGAGGTGTAGTTTATAATCGATCAAATATTAAAGAAAAATGAGACAAAAAATTAATCCATAAGGTGTAAAAAAATTGCAATTTTTGAGAAATTGGGCATAGTGAAATAACCAAATAAAAAATAAAATAAAATATATCAAAAGGAGGATACAAGTTATTATGAATCAAATATGAAACAAAAGTGACACAAAATTTAATCTATAAAAAAATTACACACATGTACTGTGTGCAACGTTCTAATTAGTATTATATATGTGAACAAGTTTTTTTTGATATCTTGAACCCACTGTTTATTTTAGTTCTTGAACCGACTCCCTGTTAACTGATTTTTTTTGTATAAAAATTTAAAAAAAAAAAAATCAAAATGAACGTAATTTTGAACTTCAAAACCAACACCTTTATCAGTTGATCAACTAACATTTTACATATTTACAAGTTTTATTTTCCGAAAATGCCCTAATATTGTTGAAATTTTCCAAGTTGTAGTTGAACGAGATCTAGGGTTTTTGAAAGTGTGGTTGAATAGGGAGAGAAATAAGGGTTTCAGTTGCTTACGCTTTACAGGCATGTTTCCTCCAAGTAATGCTTCGAATCGCCTGAGTTGGGTTGGTTGTTTTGCCTGAGAGTGGAAGGGATTCGCCAATGGTGTAGACTGAGAAAACAGGACTTCAATCGCGTGACTCACGCTTTTGTTTCCCCTGTCTGGCAGATATATTGTGTTTAGAAAGTACTTTTTTTTTTTTATCGGTGATAAATTTAGAAAATGCTTAGAAAATGCTTAGAAAATGGGAAATATCTTTGTACAATAGCAAGATATTTTGAGTTTAGAAAATGCTTCAGGTTTCGCATATTGATTTTCAATTTAAATTCTTCAACATTTCAGTTTAGAAAACTGTTCAGTTTTCTCAAATTCATATTCAAATTCAGATGAAATATAAACATATTATATTTGGGGTTGAAATAAAATACTTGTAATACTTATGAAAAAAAATTAAAAAAATTAAATTACCTATCAACTTAAAATTAATAAGTTACATTCTTAAAATTAAAAATTATAGTATGATCTTTTAACATTCTTGAGCTCATGTGTAATTAAGTAGAAATAATTTGTTTTAATTTTTTTTTTTGATGAATGTATTCTAAAATTGAATGTAATGATGTACAAAACATTAATGTTTCATTGCAGCAAATTAAGAAGGAAAATGATCAAAACAATGTAATACTATTTATGTTTTATTTTATGTAATTTTTTTTTTATATATAGTGTTTTTTTTAATTGAATTTGGAAAAAAGAATGAGAGAGAGAGAGAGAGAGATTTTACAATAGTACTTGTTTTTATCAGTGGCAAATATGTTGCTACAGTAGCATGATATTTTGAGTTTTACAATTTATTTTCAGTTTAAATTGTTCAAAATTTCAGTCTAGGGAATGCTTCAGTGTTCTCATGTTTAGATGAAATATAATACATGAGAACATTCTTGAGCATTTTATAAACATGAGAACACTCTTGAGCATTCTTGAGCATTTTAATAACAGCTAATTCTTAAATATTAGTATTTTTTATTGTAAAATTATAATATGACTTTTCAATATTTTTGAGCTCATGTGTAAGTAACTACAAATAAGGGTTTTCTTTTTTACAAATTTATTCTAACTGTACTTATATCTTATTTTTAAAAATTTTACAATGATCAAAACAATGTAATAGTGTATGTGTTTTAATTTTAATTTGTTTATAGTGCCTTGTTTAATTCAGTTTGGAAAAAAGAATGAGACAGAGAGAGAGAGAGAGTGGTAGTGGTTTTTTTTTGTTTGAACAGTAAAAATTTGTCAGTGTTGACAGTGATAAATTTGTTGGAACAGTGATAAATTTATCATTGTAAACAAAATACTATAAAAAAATAATTTTATCAGTATAGTGATTCCAAACCTGTTTTTAACCTTTAAATTTGACACAAATAATCAGATTATAATCAATTTTTTGAATGAAATTTGACTGATATCCAAAGCCAGATATGTTAACAATATGGATAAAAAAGACTAAATGTTTCATTGGAGCAAATGAAGAACCAAAATAATCAAAACAATGTAATAGGGTCTGTGTTTGAATTTTCAATTTAGATAAATTTTTTATTTATTGATAGTGCTTTGTTTAATTGAGTTGGAAAAACGAATAAGAGACAGTGGTGTGTTTTTTTGTTTAAACAGTGAAAAATTTATCAGTGTTTACAGTGATAAATTTGTTGAAACATGGATAAATTTATGAGTGAAAACAAAACACTATAAAAAAAAAAAATTATTAGTATAGTGACTCCAAACCTGTTATTAAGCTTTAAATTTGACAAATAATCAGATCATAATTAATTTTTTGAATGATATTTGCATAAAAGAAGACCTATATCAAAAAGTTATATCTGGTAACAATCTGGTTAAAAAAGACTGAATGTTTCATTGAAGCAAATTTGACATTGTAACAACCAAGCATTGTAATATTCATTGAAGCAAAGCAAGAACCAAAATGTTTATAATGTTTGTGGAAAATTATTCAAGCATGGTTGTCATTGTGTGTAACGCCCTCAAAAATCAACCCATAATACATAATATTAACATGCGGAATTATAAGGAAATAAAGTATCTTATTCCATTCATCAGAGTTCCATGAAATAAAAACATCATAATAAATGCCCTATGGGCTTACATCTTGCCAAGCCAACACTTGGACACAATTCCATGAGTTCTAACTCAAAAACAAATAAAGCCCTAGGCTTAAAAGTTTACAAATTGTTCAAATAAAACAAATAAAATAAAGCAAATCTTCGAGTCCAAATCCTCACAAGCTAAGTCCTTGGAGGTAGTGAACCACCTGAACCTGAAAATGAAGTTTCCCATATAGGGTGAGCCACAGCCCAGTAGAAAAATACTAAACCAAGCATACGAATTAACTAAAGCATTAGCATTCGATACATGGTTAACACGAGATAATCAATTTCCAATTTCATGACACGAATGCCTACATTGTCTATGACATATTGTCTATGACACTTTTCACTTTCCAATCTTTATTCAACTTTCAAATTATATCATTATGGCTCAGAACCTGGCCAACTATCACAGTGATCCAGATGTCACAAAATAAATGAGACTAAAGCTCAAATCACAACACTTCCATACTTCCAATTGATACACATTATAATGATGCATCATGTCAAAACAAAAGCAATATTGCTATTATCAATAAGCACACATATGAGTGATGCTACTGGAGTCCATCCCCTATCTCCTCCCAACAAATCCGGTTTAGAGGTCCATCCCCTATCTTCCCCTAAACCGTGGAGTTCATCCCCTATCTCCTCCAAATGAAATGCATATGCAATGACACACGCAATTGCCATAACACACATAATCAATACAAGTAATGTTCTGTATTAATTCAACAGTCAACATGAGTGACATAATTCCAGTTATACCTAAGCCACATGCAAGGTCTACAACAATCAATGGCTATCCTCCACCGATAGCCCAAAACAGTTATTTCTAAACAAGAAATAAATACAACAATGAATGTAAAATCAACATATTCATAGGTAAGTATTAAACTACCCAACTATACCATTTATCTCATAATTTCCCCAACTTCATGAATTAAACCCAATTTCACATTTTTCCCTTAAATTAATTATACAAATTAATCTAAGCCAAAACCCTAAGGATTTCCCAAAATTACCAAAACTACCCCCACATACCAAAATACCAACACTTAGGATTAAAACATATAAATGGAGTAGGAATCCCTACCTCGAAGAAATTACTCAAAAAAGGAGAAGTGAAGATGATAGCCCAAACTCCCAAGTGCTCCAAATCAACAACCGTTCAGATTAAATGAAAGCCCTCACTCTCCTCTATCTTATTTGTAAAGCAACTAGGGTAAAAACACACCCTAACTAGATCAAACCTAGGAGAGAAGGTGAGTTTGTAGAGAGAATGGTCGTAACTAGGGTTTCTGGATCAAAAAGTTATAAAAAAAACGTTTTAAAACTGTTTCTGCGTATTTAAACTGGACAGGCTCGCTCGAGCGAAGACATGGTGTCGCTCGACGACCAGACACAAGAAATCTCGCTCGAGCGAGAAGAAAAGCTCGCTCGAGCCCAAAAACGCGATGCTTCAGGTCTGCAACCAACCCAGAAGCTCGCTCGAGCGAAGGAAAGCTCGCTCGAGTGAAGAACTCGAAACATACACCTCGCTCGCTCGAGCGGAGGAAGCTCGCTCGAGCCAAGAAAGAAAAACCTTTCTCAGGTCTATGTACTGAGCAAAGCTCGCTCGAGCGAAGGAATCCTGGTCGAGCGACGAGAACAAAAACAAAGACCTCGCTCGAGCGACCAACCCAAAAACTGGGGGCAGCAACTCTTGGTTTCAAACCCAACCAACCTGTAACATAATCTGCCCCAACATATCCTATAACTCAAAATAAAGGAATTAAAGGACAACAGCAACAATAGAATCTACGGAACATAAGTCTGGATACAATAATCAAAAGGGAAAAGACCGGGGTCGCTATAACCTCCCCCCCTTAAAAGAATTTCGTCCCCGAAATTAAGCATGAGTTTATAAAAACAAGTTTTTCTTAATTCCCAGTGATATATAAAGCAATAATCAATAACTTGACCAATATTGCTCACTTCATCTCTTATCAAGAGGCATCTCACAATATGTATAAACCAACATATATTTCAACCTGCAACAATATTATGCATTATTCCTTTCAATGTTAACAAATTCCATATCATACTCAATCTCATGATATAAACAACGCATTCAATATATAAATGTTATATTCCACTTCCGTAAAAAGGCAAGTTCAAAATGCTAACATTAAATCTGAAACATTTTCAATGTTTCTCCAACTTAAGACATGTAAAAAAAAAAATTTCTCAAGTTCAACAATATTACAAAATCTATATATAAGATTTCTAATCACTAAACATGTACGGATATTTCTCACGGAACTTCCAACTCACGTTCCCAAGTGGCTTCCTCCACTCGTGATGTTTCCACAAAACTTTACCAAAGGGATGGTTTTCTCGGCAAACTTGATTCCGCCTATCCAAGACCCGAACCGGTCTCTCCTCATACGAAACATCCTCATAAACAACTAAGTCAGTCCAATCCAGTACATGCGATGGATCCGGCTCATACTTCCGAAGCATACTCACATGAAACACGTCATGAAATCCGGATAACTGCGGTGGCAAAGCTAAACGATA